>VZRL01005575.1:859852-927472 GCA_013397895.1 Origma solitaria
AAAAAGAAAAAAAAAAAAAGCTATTCTGATTCTGATCCCTCCTTCAGCAGAACAGCAGCAGTGCTCAGCAAGTCATGAATTTACTGCGTGGGAGTTGCTTCAGCTCTCTCAGGGAGCTTTTTCTGCCTATACTGCATTTACTAGGTTATGTGTCTGGTGTGTCTTTCATTAACTTATAGACCCCAAATATAAGAGGAGGCACATGGGGGCTGGGGAAGTGACAAAGCAAAGCTGATTTCCAGGCTGGCATTTCAGGAGTTAAACTGAATTTTTCCAAAGTACTCATCACCACAGACTATTTAATAATAAATTAGCTGAAAGAAAAAAAAAAAAAAAGGGAGTTAAGGCTATCACTCCCCATTTAACTTCATTCAACAGGTTAAAGGTGAGTTTTTAAATACCCCAAGACAGAAAGACTTTTGTTACTAAAGTTTCAAACACCAGAGCCCATTCTGACTGGCTGAATACTTATACCTATAATTAAAGTGTAGATTACGAGGGAAAAACCAATACAGAAACCACTGAACAGAAAGTCAACATGATAAAATTAGTTCCATTCTCCCATTAGAAATCCACTCTAAATATCCCACAGCTGACTAAAGAACCAACACCTAGCTGTACACTTGAAAGAACACATCCTTCCAAGAGCAGTGTTTAGACAGAAATGGGCCAAAAATATCAAAACAACAGATTTTTTTATTTGCCAATAACTGAGTTTTCATTTCAATATCTGTGGTATAAATATATGCTTATTCTTCAAGAATGTAACTGAAAGTATAAGACCAAAGACAGCATCGAAGAGAGTAAACTTAAATCAGTAGTTTTAATGAGACTGAAATAACAAGGAAATCATCACCACAGAAATAGAAGTTTGTCTTTTTCAAGGAAGTTTTATTACTTCACCTAAAGCTTCTTGCACGCTGTCATGTACCTGCAACATTTGCAGTGGGTTCTCACAACCTGCTGCCAATACCAAAGCATGCATTGTTCTTCCTCATTAGGACCATCAAAGCCAGATTTAAGGACAAGGCTCTGTTTTAATTGCTGAATCTGAAATTTACTACTGTACCAAGCAATTCCACTTTAATAGTTTGCCACATGTCAGGAAGCCTGAAAGAATTTAGAATCCAAGGTTTTCTCTGTAAAACAAGCCTCCCAATTTTTCAGAGGTCCTTTACACTGTTATGAAGTTTGTGACTCACTCAGGGATAGGTTAGAAAGATGGCACACTTAACAAGGCTGTCATCAAAAGAACAGCAGGTTGAACCAAAATCTGGCGGCTCATTTAAAGAAAACAGTTCCTCCTGTTCTGAAGACATAAACTAGAGACACAGAGCAGTTTTCTTTGAAGTTCTGGTATTAGACTCTGCTTTTTATGACAGATCAATGGAACTTCAAGACTGTTGTTTCACACTGTGGTGCAGAAGATAGATTTTGATTAATTTTTAAAGGTGAAAGTGCTGTGATAGAACTTTTGTACCTATTGGCCAAACCTTAAATCCTGAGACCTTTAAAGCTTTAAAAAAAATACATATAGTATAATTCTCCAACAAGAAGTAAGTATTCTCTGGCAACATGAAAAGTTGGGTTTATGCCATGGGCACCTTACCTAGCAGCTTCACATTTTGCTTTTACCTTACTTTTACCTAGTGCTGCTGAAGCAGTGCCTGAACAGCACTCCCGAGCTCCTGCAGGAGACAACCTTGCAGGTGATCGATGTAAGTTTATGACAAGCAATGAACAAAGTTTCTACAGTGCTCTACAAGATCAGAGAGTTGTGATATCACACAGGAGGTTCAGAGTTATGGAATTAACTTAAAATGTGAGTTAGAGGGCAGGAGAGCACAGGGAACCTCTGCCAGGACCATTGGCAGTTCAGTTCTCACCCTCTCTCTGCTGCTGCCCTGCAGCTCCTAGAGTGAGGCATCACTGGGAATACACAACCATTTAGCAAAAGAAACAGAGATGATTCATGAATGCACATAAAGTGATATGTCCCCGGGAACAGAAGAGACCATGAGAAGCCAATTTTACAAATGAAAAGTTTCTTATATTTCTTTTTAGACACACTCACAGTGACTGTCCTTGGCAAAACCCACAGTCTTTAAGGCAAAGTGAGCCTGTGTCCAAGCTAACAGGCAAGCACATGACTTTTTTTTCTTGAAACACATATTATGAGTGAAGTCAAACCCCATAATTTGCTGCTTAGCAACATCACCACTGTCACCAATAGCCTTTACATAAGTTAATAATTAGACATGATATCAGCATTAAAGGAAAGCACTTGACAAGTTATTTCCACCATTTCTATCCTAGGTTTAAGTTCCATCCCTTAGGACATTTGGGTTCTGATTTAAACTACTACAGCCAACAGCTTGAGTAGAGCTAGTCAAAAAGTATTTTTAAAATTTGTATTAAAACAAACAATTCTGGGGGTGAGAGGAGTCTCTGGAAGCTTCAGCATTTTCAACCTGAACTATGGGACAGGAGGAATGCCCCAGAGGGCTCCTGTTGCATAGCGCTTGCCTGAATTCCCAAAGCCCTGTCTCACCAGGGTCATGGAAAACAGTGAAAAACAGATCTGTTCTTTCACTAAGGACTTCTTTTCTATTCAGCTGAGCACTGACCAGACAAAATAACAGTATTCTATAATTATGAAGGAGTGTAATGCATGTGCATGATGGAGAGAAAGTTCAAGACCTAAAGTTGGTATCTCTCTGAGTGCTCCCTCTCACAGATTTTCGTAAGATTCAAGAAGTACTTTTGAAGATTTTCACCATTTTTTTCACAATTTTTTAAACCAATTATTTCAACAGCTGCACTGCTTGAGCTATTCAGCCTCAGAGTTTTAATGTAATAGCTATAATATATTTTGCTGCTACTTTCTTCTCATTATAAATGAAACACCCAAGCCATATTCATTTAATACCATAGAGAAAAGAGAAACAAAGAAGAAAAGAGAAGAAAGGTCACTGTCAGGCCAAGATCAAGTCTGGAAAATTTCAGCTTGAGACATGAGCATTTCAGGAAGTTATAAGCAACTGAAACAATAAAGGAATTATAATTGAAACACTGCAAGAATTTTAACTATAGCTCTTTCCATGTTAACCAAGTATTATTTAATGTATTTCAACAGCATTCAGAAACTCCTCTTGACATGAATGATCTGTGCTTTCATGATCAGTCCCAAGTTCCTTGGAAAAGCAGAAGAAAGGGATGATTGGTATTGGCCACAGCTGCAGGTGATGGAGATCAGCACAGCTCCCTCATTTTCAGTTACATCAGTGAGTCACAGGAAAAGCAAGAAAAGGAAACAAACCAAACTCCCCCAACTTGTAACAGCTGATCTACTTTACTGAGGCATTGCTTGCCCCCAGCACTGAGGTGGTGTGTCTGCCATCCTCTCACCAGAGCAGCTAATTGAAACGTAGCCTGGTCTGATTCCTCCTGCAAGGCTGCATTTCTCCATTTGAAGAGAATTGGATGCGCAAATCCCAAGTTCGATGTTTTTGTTCCAACCTCCTTTGAGCAAATTCCCATCATGTCCTTGCCCTGCTCTTCACAGGAATGGAATGAGGCCTAATCAAAATTATCCCTGTCTCTCCAGAACAGATTTGTAAGTGTGAACAGACTAAATGCACCTTTATTTTCCCTTCACTGCTCCAAACACGGAATTTAGAAAGGCATCCTATAATTGCCAAATTCCTGTTGAGATAATCCTAAAATGATCATTTTCCCAAACAGTGTTCTGTTACAAAATTCAGACATCCTATGAAAATTCTTCATGCCGACTCAGGCATTTAAGTGCCCATATCTACCCAAAAAAAAAAAAAAAATTAAAAAAAAAAAAAATGCAATGTTTCAAATTCACTCCACTTGACTCCAATTAACAAGTGCTTGCAAAGGGCAATACATCGAGTTTCTAAAGCAATGTGCTAGAGGCACTGCCACCAGCATCTTCAGTTAAGTTCTTTCCACACACTGTGATACTGTGTTTCAGTCAGAAACTAGGTCATAAACTTCTCTATTGGAAAGCGTTTATGGCTGTTCGGATGGGATTATTCTGTTCAAGAGGTTACAATAATAAAGGAAGCTTGCAAGCATACTTTTTCCAAACTCTTGGTATGTCAATGCCAGTTTGAGAAATTGGCTCATTATTTATCCTTGTTTGGCTCCTCCAATCTCAATTTCTTGTTTGTTTTGACCTCTTTCTGGACAAATACAATACTTACTGTTTCATCTAATTAACAGGAGAGAGACGATAGAAAAATCTCTCATTTATTCCAGTTCCAGAACCAGCTTTACAAAAACATTGTCAGAGTTTCAAGAAGCATTCAGATGTTCAGAGTCCTGCCAAAGTTTACAATCCAGTTATATCCTGCTACAGAAAAAAAAATTTAAAAAAATAAAAAAAACCCTGTTCTGTTTTTACAATTTTATACAAATCTCTGGCAAGAAACAATTCACCTCCACATATTCACATGCATCCAGAGGATCTGTGGATAAACCTTATTCTCTCTAGTCTAATCAAATTGTCCAACTTACTTTCTCCGTTTTCAAACTCTCTCAACACATTTTTCTCAGCCACTCCTTCTTGTACAGGAAAACAAAGCAGACTTGCCCTTCCCCCCACCACATCTCCCTTTTGAAGGCTTAAAACAGCAAACAAACAGTTCACCCACAGTTCTAGTATTCCAAAGCTTTTTCATTCGAGGTTCCTTCTTTTGGTTCTCCATTAAATGTTTGGTCATTTTGTACAACAATCAAGTTCAGTGTCCGTCAGCCTTACAAAAGGGATTCAGGGGAAAACCTTTGCCCATTTTCTGGGGACTTGAGGAGCAAGGTGCCCAACAGTTGCCTCTAAGTGAGCAAGCTGGCTTGGCAGTCTTTTACATGCTTTTCCATGTGTCATCAGGATGCACACAGTGGAGTCATCTTCAAGTGAAATAGCCTTACATGATATGCTACATCCAATCTGCCCCATATCTCATAAGGATTTAGCCCCAAATATAGACACAGAAGGGAAAATAAGGGCACACTTGGGATAGGAAAAAAGTGTACAACATTCAGATGGTTCTGTAATCACATATTAAGTCCAAGATCTACACTGTTTTTAACAAAAACAAAAATCAAGAGCAAAAATAAACCCAACTTCTATCCAGCTGCATAAATTCTGTCTCCCAAATATTCTCTGCCAAGAAGGAGAATCAGTATAATTAAATTATTCTCCTTCAACTGGCTCTAAGATTTTAGCTAAGAGCTGTTTTGGTTTCTGCTTGCTTTTACAGAGTTTGAAATGCCTTTACACTTAAAAGTGTCGTACTCTTAATTCTGTAGTTAGCACATTCACAGTATCAAATTTTACCTTTTCAGAGAGGCCCACCTTCAGCCTTTTCCAGTTCAGCAATCCTACTGTAATAGTTAACATCATATATACTGCATAGTGTTTTTCTGAGACTCCATCTAAGCAAATCAGGTAGATTTATGCAATATTCACACTTCCTTCCATAGCCTTGACATATCAGGTGCAATGTGTACAGTCAGGTACTCAGTGCAATGATCTTGCTGCAAAGGCATCATTGGGTAATTCTCTTTTTCCTTTTAGTCCATCTAAAGTTCCTGTGAACCCAAAAGCAACGTTTTAAACGCGCAAAAGAAAAACAACAAGAAAAAATATAGCTCAGTTCTGATTAATGGTCCTATATTTTAATGTCTTGATGGGAGGCTCAACCCGCTGAGTGCGTAACCCCAGGATATTTTAAATTTATAGTAGTTTATTCCACACAATCTTGAATCCTGTCAGGAGAAAAAAAATGGCAGGATGACTGTTTAGATGACATAGCATCTTCTCTGTTGCTTTCTGTAACTCTAGGAGGTACAGAACATAAACCCCAAATTACTATTAAAATCATGGGAAATAGACTAAAAGAGAAAAGCAAGACAGGTCTGAGCAGCTGCCTCAAACCTATTCATTAGGAAGGCACTATCAGTGGGAGGGCCACAGAAGTCCTGCAGTTTCATTTCGCTTCAAGGAGATTTTAGTCAAGCTGCTTTTTAAGCTCTCTTTTAAGCTTCACACCCATCATTCTTGCCTACCACCCCAGCGGAGCAGAAAAGGCTCTGCTCAACTCTTGAGTCTCCTGGCATGCCAACCCTGTCCCCAGGTTAAATGAAATTAGCAAGTAGGAGGTTCAAAACTAACTTCTGGCACTACTTGCTTCCTCCCTCCCAGAATTCAGCTGGGGAATCCTGAACAGTATAAAGCTGCAGAGCCTAAAAATCCATCTGGGATCAAAACATAACCTCACAAATCTACAGAAGGAGGAAGCACAGCCAAGACTACCCAACAGAGAAGCCAGCACTGATTCAGATGTCCTTCATCTGTGAACCATGAATGGTTGATCTGGAAAGCCACCACGTGCTCCACTCTTGGCATCAGCTGTCAGTCACTCCATGGGACAGGAGGCTACTGTGCCTTCCCTAAAGCTCTAGGCCTGACTTGGTCCTTGATCGATCTACAGACACTGACTTTTTGACGTGTTTGCTATGTTTATGCTCTTGCACCCTGCAAGTTGGAGAATAAAGTAAACTCCAGGGTCATTCCTTTGTTGAGTTAGTGTCCTTGCCTTAAGACACCTCTTTAACACTGTACCTACACATCTGGCTCCAGCCTGAGCACAACGCAGTCTGCACTGTGTCTACCTTCACAATGCTCTTACAAAGGAAGAAAAGAAGAGGGCAACTGGAAGCCCAAAGATACTAAAACCCACGTGTGACTTAAAGCAGCACTTACATATAAGCCCAAATCTTTCACTTTAGCTGAAATGTGCACACAGCGGTACCCACCTTCACTTTGGAGCACTGGCTGCCTAGCAGTTCTACCCTCCAGCACAACAAGGTTGATCCTCAGGTGCACAGAAAGCTCAATGTAGCCCTGGGCACATCAGAGCTGTGCAAAAAAATATACTCTGGACACACTCTTTTCTCTACCAGAAATGCAAGCACACTGGTATGTAGGCACTTCGTTCCCACTGATATGGAAACTAAAGAATTTGCCCGTGCTTTCCCAGGAAGCTTGTGGCCCAGCAAGCACTAAATCAATACCAACTTTTGCCTGCCTTTGTGCAGGCTTTAACAAGCTGGCGGTAACTTCCAAGGATATCAACAACTTGATGACTATATACTACTGAATTGGCACAGCCTTAAAGAGCAAGTTTAGTTACCTAAACCACTCAAGAAATGCTGAAATTATCCTTATATTCAGACCTATAGTTGTAACTGCTAATGTGAAATAAAATTCTTATGGAAATTTATACAGTAGCAAGGGTAAAGACTGTAACAGCAGCAGCAGCATCTGTTACCAGGGTTACTAAATCTGGAAGGAAAACAAAAAACCTGCTGACACTGATTTACAGAGAGATATATGTAAACATTCATGCAGACAAGAGATTTATATTTTATATTCAGTGAATTTTAGTGGTGTAACATTAGAGTCTGCTATTATTGAAGTTGAAGCGAAACAATGTGAGGAAAGTTAATGAACAGCCACACCAAATGGCATACATCTGATTTCTTACCTGAAGTGTGTTCTGTTCATCCATCCATCATTACTGCTGTCCCAGGATAATGCTTCAGCAACCACATAACAAAGAGATCTGGTGAACTCCTAAGTGTTTAAAAAGAAATAGCATGTTACACAATATAAAAGCTACCAAACCCATTACAAATAGAACAATAATACTTCAGCATTCAGTGTGACACTGCATCTGCAAAGATTTTTTTTTTTTACTTCCAATGGTTCATTTTTTTAAATTTAGACTTTCTCCATGCATTCAAACAAAGTTGTGATATGTTCTGCTGATGCAGAATCAGAACCACAAGTACACAATCACTAACAAAACAAATTATAGATGGAAAAATCAACATGACATGCAAAAATAAAAGAATCAAAAGAGAAACAGTAATCCATAGTCAGTTTAATGATTTAACACCAATGCTGCATCTACATATTCACTTGTTGATATTAACTCACACTAATTCTAGAGAAGCTTTTCAGTTCTCACAGAAAAAGAAATGACATTTCCGAATTATGGTTGCATTTTATAGAAAGAATGACTTATGTTAAATTTGAAATATGTCTTTCCTTAACATTTTTCCTTTCTTTTCAGTCGGAAAGCTCTACATTTAAGTGTCCAGGTACAAAGAATACTTTAAAATTGTGGACACAACATTGTTTAGCACTGCTTTTTGGCTTTAGAGCCACAACACGAGTACATTAAAAAGCTCTGAAACCTACACCAGTTAAATGGTCTCTCTGCAAAGCCTTCTTATAAATCAAATACCAAATTGGAAAAAAATGTGCACCGCTAGTGTTACATGCATCTGCTTGATTAACAGAGTAATGATGCAGTCAGGAAATTAACCTTTCAGATTTCAGGTACAGCAGTTAACTTCCATGTCTGCAAGCACAGCACCATAAACTTCATGGATGAAAACATGCTCTCTAGGACGTAGGAAAAGTTCCTCATTGTAACAGCACACAGATGGGTCTGCGTTTACAAAGGACGTCTCTATCATACATTTCCTCCCTTTACATTACAAAATTTTCTTCATCAGATCTGAGGTACACCATACAGTCTCCACACAGTCCCAATCAATTTCCAGCAATCTTTAGCACATGGAAGAACATTCTGGTTTCTGCTGCTTCAGTGCAGTTGCTTCTCATGGACAGTGCCACTGCCTACACCAGTATGTGTGGCTTAGCAAAGCCTCGTTCAGGACATGGCTACAATTGTGTTTCACTGCATTTATTAGGAGGCAAAGCTTACAAAATCCACACACACATACCAATCTCATTCATTACAAAATTTAAAATGTTTTATTTAATATTCGTTTTTCTAATTTGCATCTTTTCACCCTAAATTACAGTTCCCTATCCATGTTTAAATCCTCTTTGTGTGATCCTCTTTGATCTATAATTTTCACCTTAAAACTCTAAGGTTCTGAAAATCCAGACAGAGTATCAGCCAACTGTTCCCACAAAATGTGCTTTTAAAACCCGAGTCTCTTCCAACAGAATCTCTGCAATTTCTGCAAGGAAACCCAAGATCACTGAAGAATGTAGGAAAAACAAATCTCTCTAAAGCACAGGCTGCTTCCCTGAACACAGAGCCATTAAAAATAAAAAAAAACAATTTAAAAAAAAAAAAAACCAACCTGTCATAACATCAGTTGATAGAGGAGCACACCTAATGTTTACAACTGCAACTCCTAACTTTAGAGTTAGTTGCCACTTGTGACTCATTAAAGCCACATTAAGTATTACACAAGAAACCATCAAAAACATTTGGCTCAAAGAGGGCTGGAGAAAGGGTATAGTGAAGAACAAAAGTTTGTGTGGAATTCTAATCAGACTGTGGCTCCTAGGCCATCCCTGTGGACTGCTGGTAGTCCTCACAGTTTCAGAAGGTGCTCCATAGAATAACTATGAAGAGGGGAAAAAAAAACGCAAAAAACACATTCCTGAGCATGCAAGTCAGAAAACTAGAGAGAAATAAAAAGAGCAGATCAACAGTCAAAGTTACGTGTGATTCTTGTCTGGTCACAAATGAAAAACATTATTGAAGCACAGCGCAATGCTATCCATACATTTTTCTTTTCTCCAAAAAAAGAAAAAAGTAATAGGTGACCCTACTGATGAAAGAAACATTGATGAATACTTTTACAAGTTATTTCTTTCCAAATATATACTAGGCACATAAACATATCTCAAAGGAGCAAAATCTTTGAAGCAAAAATAAGGAACACAAAAGCACAAGACAGAACCCAAAATGCTCTCCAGCTCTTGGTACTAAGTGCGTGTTCAAGCAGAACCTCAGACTATTTTTGGAGACACCTGTTCATGCACCAGCCTTCATGCCTTGGCTTCAGCATCAGCAGTTCCCAGCAGGTAGCCCAGATGGGCACTGTGGCATTTTTTAGACAGGGGCTCATAATGGTCACCAGCTTACCAACCAGGTCTTGCTCACCACCTACAAAGCCCAAATGAAGCAAAACGCAAAGCTAATATTGAGATTTAACTTTTAAAATTACACAACTTTCATCTGTTTGATTTCTTAAGCCAATCAGGGCAGTCACATTAGTCGATTTTAACTACCTGTTTTCCTTCCCAACGAAATGGATACAAGTGCTGCTTTGCCTACTTGTGCCTAATGGTGCTGGCAGTCCTAAAATGCTGGGGAGAGAGTCAAGATCATCGTGATCGAAATCCTTCCGCCTTCTTCTTTTATCTCCATTAGAGACACAAGAGCCCTGAAGGCTCAGACTATTGCCCTGAGCAGTGCCTTGGCCCTTCACACCACTGGCTTGAGTCAAAAGCAGCTGTACCACAGACAGTCAGCAGCAGCCAGCTGAGATATCACTGAGTGAGGAAGCCCCTGCCTGCAGCCCCTCTGCTCTCCCCCATTCCTGAGCAGAGGGACCGCTTGGAGATGAGACAATGAGGTTTATATACACAACTGAAGAGAGTCACCCTAGAAATCCTCCTTCTCTGCCAGGAGGCACTAAAAGCAGTTTGTGCTAGCTGTGGGAATCAGTCATGCTATTCTGGAGCAATGAGATGTATCAGCTGGGTACTGCTGGCTGCCACACTCAGTTCCAGCATCACGGTCTCCATGATGCCCCTTCCTCCTTCACACCAAGCAGAGTTTTGGGGCAGAAGATTGTGTGAAATTAATCAGAAAACATTGTTTCCTTCATAAACACCACTGCTGCTCTTCTTTTAAGAACTACACTAGGAATTATTTTACAAGAAAAAGATCATTTGTAGGCCAGGGACTAAAGCACTACCATGAACTAGGTCAATCCCATCATTTATTACTGTTCCAAAAGTACAGTAACAGTGGGAAGAGAGGGTCAGGGTGGAATAATCATTTGTTAACAATTTTAATAGTAAATCTTTATTGGTTTTCCCTATGGATTCTCATAGTTATTATAGTGAAATTAAGTGTTTTTCCTCCAAGTGAACTCTTGTTAATCCTTTTATTTAGGTTCAGAGCTACAGTACATGACCCTGCAAGAACATTCATCTACAGTCACAGCTGGAGCTGCAGACTCACTGGCTTGAAGGAATTAATTTCTTTGCAAGGCGGAAGCAACTGAAAAGCCAAAGGCTTATCTACAGGAAAATCTGAATTTCACCAACTTGTACAAAGTACAGGACAAAGCAAAAATCAGACACCTCATCAAAGAGCAGATGTGAAAAAACTCTGGCACATTAGAGGGATACCATTTGGGGGGGAGGAATATTCTGATGGTTTGTCATACCACATAATGATCTTTAGGTCTTAAAAAAAAAATCTGAATTTTAAAACCAGATTAAATTTTTCTCCAATGAACTGCCACCAATAGATCATTCAGACTTCCAGTGCTTAACCGCAGCCACCCATACTTTCTATTATCTCACCTTTTACAGTAACTTATTCATTTGCAAGACTTATCTGAAGCCAGTTACATCACCAAGTGAAAAGCTTGTTCGTGCTTCACCTTGATTGCCAACTTCTCAGTCCATTTTCTCCCATGTAAGTAAATAACAATAAAAGTGTGAAGAATGCTGGGAAGTCAGTTTGACTGGGCATAATGGAAAAGACCGTCACCAAAAAAAATCTATTACAAAGCAGAGCCATGGCCATCAGGTCACCAAGTGTAGATGTTGAAACAGGTCATGAGCAGGCAGGACTTTAAACATGAGTGACAACCTGCACTTGCAATCTAAAATCTGGATTTTCCACTTTTGATGGTTTTCAAGAAAGTTTTTAATAATAAAAAAAAGGAAAATTCATAAGGCAGTGTTCAGATTCAACACTTCTTACAAGAAGCCTTGGATAAGCATTCACCAGATGCATCACATTGCTGTTTCATACAGAATGCAACGAGACATTATTAACTTCATCATGTGTGAGTACAGTCAGCACCTTTCTAATTATATGAAAGTTTGACCCATTAAACTGATCAGAAATATTTGTATATCCACAAGCATTCCCAGCAATTTATTTTGAGCATATTGCACTGAAATGTTTACTTATGCTTTCTGAAGCTGAGCATCCCTGACACTTCTGAGACCTCAATATCTTGAATTTTTCAAATCATTGCTTTCCTAATCAAGGAATAAAGAGACATAAAAGCTCCATTTAATGAAAATAATTTAGAAGCAGATTTTGTCTTCAGGAGAATCTAAGCACAGAAAAGCCAGAGTACTTTTAATTCTTGCCCACATTTTAATTTAAGTATTGAACTTGGTTACATTTTCAATAGATTTCCAGCACATTCTATATGAGAAAGTATGACAGTCACACTGTAATTCTTACAAGCCTCTGAAATAACACGAATACCTCTTAACTAGACAGCAACTGTCAATTAAAAGAAAAAAAAAAGCCAAATAAATTTCAATTAATTTGATTTAGATAAAGGATTTTTATCCATATGAAGTGAAAATATATTTAATTAAATCATACCAATGATGGAGCGTTCTCATTAGGCATTTATTTTATCCTACTAGTGCATTTAGCATAGCTGCCCTCAACAGTGTGTTCTCAAAGAAACAGTACTCAGATGATTCAGGTCACACTTCACTGATTAAAATTGTCACGTTGGCATAGGGTATCCACTAAGGAATCCACATGTAGGAAAGAGCAAGTGCTGTGCAGCCTTTGGAGGTTTCCCTGCTGCTGTCTTCTTGCATGAGGACAACAAGATTTCAGTAGTAAAGGCCAAAGGGAGCACTGAGTCCCTCCTCACTAGTCCTGGAGGGTGGGCTGGAGCTGCTAAAGTTACACAGATCCTTCCTCCAACTATACAAAGAGGTTCCCTTCTAAGCACTCCTTGCTAAACAGCTTATTCCTTAAGAGATATCTATCAATATAAATTCATATTACACTAGCATTTTTAGGCATACTGCAATCATCAGCTGACAAAGAACGATGCAGTAATGCTGTTCTGATGTTCTTCCTCTTCTAGTGTTTCTTAATAGTGCTAATTCCCCAAAAGGAGCAAATTCGCTGAGCAGGAGCCATCAGGTTACACAGATTAGAGTGGCCTTTGAAGATGAGCTGTGCCAACAGCACTCACAAGTTAATAAGGATGTGAGCGATGAAACCAGAGCTTGACACAGAAATATTAAGGATCTCCAGCAGTAACCTGGCTGACCTAGTGCCATCACATTGCCAAACAGTCAGAAAATTCAGCCTTCGCTGCTTTCCAAAGTACCAAAGTAACACGCAGCCTTCAAGTTAAAAGCTGACTTAATTCACCTACAAAAGTCATCATGAGCTGTAACGACACCACCTCCCCCTCCTTTTTAATTTTGTTCTTTTCATTATCACTATCCCAGGTGGCTTCCCGGAAGTCCCTTGCAAACTAGTCGCTATTATGAAGATGGCCTATTTTAATGACTGTCCCTTGACAAGAACAGGTAATTATCTAACTTTTCAGTCTGAAATACCAGATGGCTTTAGTTCTATACTTAACTTGCTTTTAGTTTTCATAAGTAGTGATATTTGCACATTAGAAAACGTCAGGGATTACACAGAACAGAAATAACGCCAGGGCCAACACCAGTACCTCAGACACAGGCAGGATAGAAACATATGTATCTACTGCATTCCTCTACTAAATTAATAAAGTTACTGAAGATGTTGAGCATCTGTTACATTTTCTTTTCCTACTGAACTCCACAAAGGTGTGCCAGTAGCTTTTTGTTCTTATTGCATTGTTTGGGATTTTTGTCTTTAAACAGCATTAGCACCCATTTCAAGGAAAGCAAGGGGGAGCTCCTGTGTCATTCCCACCAATCCCTGCTGCACTTTCCCAGGTGTCCTCCTCCTGAGACCTCACTTTTGGCTGCACCTACTCACCTGAGACAGCAGGAAGCACGCCCACACTGCTTGCCATGGCCCAGCAGACCTGAGGACTGAGCATCCAGAAGACATCTAAGCATGGTGTCCCATGGGACTGCACAAGCACTCGGGGCTGGGGGGATGGGACTGCAAGACTGTCATCGCTGACAGTGGAATCAGCAAATATAGCTTCCTTGTGCTTGCCAAGACATGTACCAAAGCAATCAGATTTCTGCTGGTTCCAAAAGCAGGAGTTCAGGTGAGGTTTGAGAGCATCCCCATGGTTCACGACATGGTGCAGTGCAGACATAAAATGGAGGGAATCTGGCCTGAGTGCATTGGGGCAGTATTCACCCCTAGTGTGTGCTAGGAAAATACAGCTGCCTCTGATGAAAGACAGTGGAGATCAACCAAAAATAAGACAAAGCCAAAGATTGGCCAAGTGAAGGAGTTTTGTGCATAGGACACTGTATTTCAGGAGGGCAAAACCCACTGGATATTAACCACAGCAAACATATCCCTTATGAGTCATGCTCATAAAATTACAGCCAATTTCCTCTTATATTGTTCTCACTATACTTAAAATCTAGAGCTTATTATATACACCTTTTCTACAGTGCGAAAAATCTTTTTTTTCAAAATATAGCAACAATGAAACATTGATTTGCTTTTTTTTTTCCTATTGGTTACAATTCCTGTGAATAACTGTAGCCATTCAGTGATGTTGCAACATTCACTACAAAATAATTGAAGAACCCGGACTTGAGAAAATTCCTATGACTCTGACAACACAGAGAAGTTTTAACTTCTTTAAAAAAAAAACAGAGTAGAAATGGAGTCTATCGTCTTGATACAAAAACAAGTGAAAATTGACAGGTAAGAAAGCACTGTATTCAAGTTTCTGAAATGGCACTACAAGAAATAGTAAATAAAATGTCAAACAGTATTTTTTTTCGTCTGTGTATCTTTAGACAGTCACTCACTTAACCACCTGCTCTAAAAGCTTTTAGATGCATTTCTAGAACAAAGAGAATACCTTCACATTCAGAAAGAAAATACTTAGTCATATTAAATCTAAGACCATATATACTTTAATTATAGTGGTAGCAAATTCAGAATGGAGAATCATTGCTTTTTTAAAAGATAGCACTCATAAAATCAGTTACTTCCATGAATAGCTAGAAACAGCAACATGATGGTACTACCATAGTTTATATTATAGCAAACACCATCAGACAAGTGTCCCTGGGTATCATCACGGCAACATAAGGATACCTAAATGCAAATAGCAATCAGAGATTTCTCAGGTTTACAGTAGTGGCTCTGAGGCAGGACAGCAGAAAAGAAAGGCTGTCAGAACACTTGCCACTCTAGTGACAAAATCGGTTTTTGCTGGTGTAAGGGTTGTCACAACTTCCATTTACAAGGCAGTTCATCTCCAAATTCATTGTGGCAAGGATGCCCATTGAATTAATGAAACACCTTTAGACTGATAAACATGGGACAGTTCTCAGATTTGGGTCTGGATTCCAAAACTGGTTTGATCTTCTCAACCCGTAGTGCAAATTATATCCCAGTTTCATTTTCTGCCTCTATAGTCCAACTGAACTCAGTTCTTGGAACAAGTACTCCAAAAGAAACCCAAAACAGAAGATCCTCTACCCCTTTAATATTTGCTTGAAGGTATTTAAGAGAGATTTATAAAAGCAAACCTTCCTAAACTGAACTATAATTTACATCCTTAGAATCCATAACATTAGTCTTGTAACAATCACACTGTAAATCTATTTTTAGAGTTTTTAGAGGCAATTTAAGAGTCGGTGCTGAGCATAAGAGGTCTTGGGAAGCTGACTCGTAACGACAATCTCTAGCAATATTTCACAGAGCCCTAGATCCTCCTGAAATGGAAAACAAGGTTAACTATTGCCAAGAAAACTAAGTTTGCTTGCTTTTCCCATGCAGCACTGTTCAACACCCAGTTAACCACAGAATCACAGAATCAACTAATGCCATATCCAGTCTTTTCTTAAACACCTCCAGGGACGGTGACTCTGCCACCTCCCTGGGCAGCTCATTCCAATGCCCAAACACCCCTTCTGTGAAGAAATTCTTCCTAATGTCCCACTAAAACCTCCCCTGGCACAGCTTAACACTGTGTCCTCTTGTCCTGCCCCTGGCTATATGGGAGAAGAGACCAACCCCCACCTGGCTACAGCCTCCTTTCAGGCCATTGTAGAAAGTGAAAAGGTCCCCTCAAGTCTCCTTTTCTCCAGGCTAAACACCCCCAGCTCCCTAAACTGCTCCTCACAGCACTTTACTCCAGACCCTTCACCAGCATACTGTCCTTCTCTGGACACCCTCCAGCAGCTCAACATCCTTCCTAAACTGGGGGGGCCCAGAACAGGGTACAGCACTCAAGGTGTGGCCTCACCAGTGCTCGGTACAGGGGGATAATCATTGCTCTGCCCCTGCTGGCCACACTATTGCTGATACAGGCCAGGATGCCATTGGCCTCTTGGCCATGTGGGCACATGGTGGCTCATGTTCAGCTGCTATGAATCAGTACCCCAGGTACCTTTCTGCCTGCACACTGTCCAGCCACTGTCCCCAGCCTGTAATGCTGCAGGGGGTTGTGGCCCAAGTGCAGGACCAGCGTGGGTCCTGAAGAGTTTGTAACACTACCCTGTATGCTGCCAGTCCTCAGCTTCAGTTTGATTAAATCAGTGGTGGACTGGCTTCAAGTTATGATTTTAAATGAATGTGTCCTGGATTGGTCTGTTTCTGTCATATAGTCATCTGTCCAAGCAGCAGCAGCAGGGAGGGATCTCAGCTGCCTGCCCTGTCCTGGCTGCCCAGGCAGCCTTGGCCAAGTCAATTTTAGTCTACGTCCCATTACTGAGCTCAGCTGCACATCATCTCCTCACCTAGAGGAGCCCCTAGCTATATCCTGCCCTAGCGATGGGATAGGACCCCTCTCTTTTCCCTAAGTCATGGTCCCCACAGACCCAGAGGGAGCTCACAAGCAGTCATAACATCTCTGCAGCATGCCCCCAATGGCAAACTGAAACACTGCTTGGGTGTTCTTTAACTTCACCCCCCACTGAAACAAAGAGCTACCTCACCACAAAAGTTCAACCTATTAATGAACATAAATATCGCAATCAATAATGCCTACACAGGCAAATATTGACAGAGGGCAACAATTTCAAATAAGCAACTCAAGTACACTGAGTCGTCCTGAGTCATTCCTCTGTGGGATTACTGCTCCATGGCGACCTTCCTTCAAAGCCCTGACTATCTCACAGCATCTTCTCATGCATATGCATGTGTCCTGTGTCCATTCTACAATCTGAATCACTTCCTGTGTGCAGCTTCATTAAGTGGAAGCCTCCTAAAAGAAAAGTGAGGGGGTGGAGGGGTGGAATCCTCACGGGAAAAATATTTACAGCTAGAAAACACAAGGACAAGACCTTTTTTCTTGTCCAAGGCTCCTAGCTATTTAAAACATAGCAGATAACACCTCTGACAGTGTATGCTACTGAATATTAATACATATACAATATGCAACTGAATATTAATTCTAAGCATTTCCTTCCTTTCTTCATGAAAGCAGTCAATTGATTGAATGGGGCAAGAAACAATTTCTTTCTTTTATTTTTATCCATCCTTGGTACATATCTGTGCACCGCCATTTAAGTATTAAGAGTCTGACATGGTATATAAAGACCTGTGCTCCTGCAGACATTCATAATATCATGTTAGAACTCTGATTTACAGCCATATCTTAACATCATCTAATAAAATGACTAACATGGGTGATATACAACAATATCACAAGATACAGATACAGACCAGCCTGGGCAAGCCACATGAGTGAGTTATCTTTAGTACTGGAAGGAACTGATGAGGTAATTCCTTCGGTAACTTATCAAAAAAAAAAAAAAAAAAAATATATAGAGCTTTAAATCCTAACTCACACTTTATCCCACATAGCAGCAGGAGGGTTTTACTAATTGCAATCTGCAGAACATATGGACTGGAATACATCCCATCATCCAGCACCTCAAAACTATAGGCATTAAGTCGTTAAGCTTTAGCTCACTGTTTACAATTTGCCTTATGAATATGTCACTGCATTTTACATTACTAAGGCGTGCATGTAAAAAAAAGAAAGAAGCTTTATTGGCTGCAGCTAACACAAACATCAAAGACATACAGTGCAAAGAAATCCATTACTACACTGCCTTTCCATTGAGGCTAAGCAAGGACAGTGGCTTTACAACCCCCTCTTTATACAAAACAGATTCACAATCTTTTTTTCCTGCCTTCACATTTCCTGACTGCATCCTTGTGTGTGAGCCTTTGAAGCCTCCACCCAAAACAAACATGAATCTTTACAACTTTTGTAATCTGCTTTTTGGCCACCCAGTGAGAATCTAACAGGATCCCTTGTTTGAAGGCCACCACAGAATAATACTAGCAGGGGAAAAGAAAAAGAAGCTGAGATCCAAATATAATCATTACATAATATTTTCCTAATGAAATATAAAGCTGCTTTAATCTAAACAGTGTGTTAAGATCTTTATTAATCAACTTCAAATAAAGGACTATATTTATCATTTTAGCAGAGTGAAACCATAACAAGCAGAAAATAATTTTAATGTTTAGACAAGAATTCTAAAAATGACACACCTCTCAGATAAACAGGCAGTACTATCCTAAATTTTGAAACCTCACCTAGGCAGGCATTCTCTGGAGATGTATCAACATGTGACTGACATGGTTCCTTCCAAGAATAATCAAGCTGTGTTACCAAGATCACACACTATGCAGAACTAGTGTGTTGAAACCCCAGACCAAGCACCAAGGAGAAGCTGCCTCAAGTTTCTGGAATCCCAAAAACGTGCTTTGGGAAGACTGTCACCCCAGTCATCATCCCACGTGCAAATGGAACAGTATAGAAAGTGCTGTTGCATAGGTGACAGACAATTCAATGCCAGAGGGATGCTTCCTTCCAATCCTGAAATAGGTTATGCCCCCCCACAACTTTTAACATCTCCACTCTAAAAAAGGTATGGATTAAGCAGTACAGCTAAAAAGGTATTAGCTATCCCTTTACCACGATCCAATACTGTATTTGGCTTCTATTTATTTCACACTGTCATAAAATGCAACTTCACAGCGCCTTTTCATCTCCGCTCCATTCACATTTCTGTGAGCATTTTAATTTCTAGTTTGCAAGGAAGTTTTCATTCTGAAGGAATCCAAAGTGCAGTACCAGATGTAATTCCAGTTTAATGTCTTTTTACTACCAAGTTATGCAACTCTAGAGAATCCTTCAGAAAAAACATTGTACTCTCAGAATTTTTCTTATCAAAAACAACCTGTAACTTTTAGGTATTTGGAACTGTCCCATGTAGTTTGTCTTATACTCATTTAATAGCATTTTTGTTTATCTTCCCACAGCTGTATTTCAAAATCATTTTTAAAAGAAAACTCAGACTGCACTGCTATGATATATCATAACAACAGCTAATAATTAATTACAATCATTAACTGCAAAGGCAAAGATACTGAAATAATGCTCATGGTGAAGCATTCTCATAAAAGAAACAGGAAGGACTAATCAAGACATATGGACAATGGACACACATCCATCTCACACTGGCTGCTTTGTTTTTCCTTCACATCCATATGAGAGTTGCAAAGCATGTTTCTCCCATTACTCTCAAAAAAAAAAAAAAAGAGTAGAAACAGAGATCAATATCTGGAAGCTCTGTGGTCCACCTATAGCACCCCTTCCCAGCTCACAAACTGTCAATATAATACAGGAAAGATTAGGAAAAAATTGCACTAAGTGTTCTGAAACTTTTCAGAAAATTAAAGGATATGTCCTGAGGAAAAAACACCCCAGACTGAGGCCTTTTAAAAACATTCTTATTTTCCTACACTTTCTGATTCAACAGCATCTCTTCACAATATGAAATCCTTTGATCTCCACTTATTTGCTGTGGCACCTGCATCCTATGGCTGGGTTTTCTTTGTTTGTGGTTTTAGAAAACCGTACTCTAGAGATACACAAACAGAAGTGTCCCTAAGGTCTCTTAAAGTACAGAAAACCAAGGTTCTTGAAGAGAAGAGGACAAATAGACTGCTAGACACAGAATTTCTGCAGTGAAACAGAGCCATATGCACATATAATACAAGTCATGCCAAAAGTGAGAGGAAGTAGTGATGTGAAAGCTACACAGAAATGAATGCTGAAGTCAAAGAACGTATTTTGCAAATCAGGGCAATGAATATTTGAGATCCATAGTGACAACCCCTGTTATTTCTTTAAAGTGTGAGAATAATTTTATGATATAGTAAACATCACAGCTCACATGTTACCTCATGTAAGAAGGCTCTGGGTATTAAATGAGCCAAAGATAGGAAATTGCCAAAAGGTGTATGTACTGCAATGCCCTGTCTCAAGTAGCCAACAATGGCAGGACACAGGCTGCTGGAATCCACTGACACCAGGCAAAAACACATCTGCAAAATAAATCTGGGACCACTCAAACCTGCACTCTCAAAAAACCATCAAGAGGAAGTTTGCTGTGGGGTGCATTTATGTTTCCAAAAAGGCAAATTGATGCAATATTTTGTATGTTCAGCTACCATCACTCATTGCTACAGATCATCTGACAGGACTTATTCACACATTTAACAACAATATTCAAAGAATTGTTAAAAAATAAATAAAAGTCTTGTCAATGTCTTAAACATAAACTATATTGATCTTGAACTATATTTCACGATGTTTAGGATTTTTTTTGTACAATTAATTAATTTTTTTAAGTAGGTTATTGTAACAAAGTACCACATCATGTGAGCAGACAGAGTACTGGGGAAACACTACTATCACCTTTTTTCCCCTACAATGTCTGTCACCGCCATTCTGGAACCAGGAACTGCTCTCCCTTTAAGACAGTGCTGTTAACAGCTCCCTACTTAGCATATGGAAAGGGGAAAACTTTCCTAAAGGAAATATCTTGAATACATATTAACTGCTGAGAATTTAAGAAAGATACACTCCAGAATTATCAGTTTTTTTAAAACCTGAAAATAGAGAATGTGCAAATAACAAGAAGAGGATAAACTTGTTGATTTCTCACTGTATTTCCATTTTTTCAAATTCTACACAAAGAATGAGGGATTCAGCATGACCCACTTTGCTGCTGCCTCATCTTCCCTCCATCACAAGAACAGTTCAAGTGAAAATAATCCCTTCTCACTCACTACATATTCTCTGTAAAGCAATACATCAGCCGAAAAACCCACGTCATCTCAATGAAGATACTGAATGGTTATCTTTCAAACTGAATCTTTTTTCTGTTAGACTTAAACGGTGCTAGGTAACAGTTGCATAGAAAATTCTAATATATATATGTACACACATACATAGATGCTGTGTACACACACACACATTCCCCATGAATAAGAAAGGCCTTCTGTGAGATTTTGGCTATGCAAAAGCATTCCTTCACTTGCCAGTAACCAGAATGTAAAATAACTCTCCTCCCCTGAAAATTTCATTTTATTGATATTTGTTTCAAATTCATCTAAAAAAACTAAATCAACTGACAAATCTGAAATAGCTAAACTGCCATTTACAACTGCAATCTGGCTATGGTCGAACATTTGTTATTTTTATTTGCAGAAGATCAAAATGACTTTCAGGGTAAAGCACTTTTTCAAAGGCCTTTGGTGCAAATTCAATTTACGAAAACTCATCACTGACAACATTAATATATTCCTTTCTGTGAGATCCAGTTCTGCATTCCGCATAGAAAGTACATTAACCTTTTAAATAAGCAACCCATATAGGCTTGCTTCCAGCTGCTTGTAAGCAGATGAGACTGGAAATACTTCAAACCTGGAGGCTGGAACCAGCTGCTGTCTTTTAAAGAAGCATTTGTTTCATCCCAACATCCTTGTCGATAAGATAAAAAAAATATTCTCACAATTTGAAATCTCCTTTCCTGAGTCCCAGAAAAAGAATTAACCTTTTATTTGAAAGACAGCATTCTTCAATCTTAAGAGACTAGAATCTCAATGAGAACAAACAAAATTAATATGAATTAATATAAATTACCAACAAAATTAATGAATATGAATTAAATACGCAGCTCAAAAAAAGAAAAAAAGAAACAGAAAAAGTGGGAATAGCAGTTGGCCAGAGTTTGGGGCTTAGGTTACTTAATATTGTGATTTTAAAAGAAAAAACAACAACAACAACCACCCCTACCCAAAAAAAAAAAAAAAAAAAAAGAAGAGAAAAAACAAAAAAAACCCCAAACAAACAAAAAAAACCCCAAACCAAACTGTCATACTTGAGATTCACAAAATAGTAAACTTTTCATAAGGTAAAACCATCCATCTTCTGTATCTCCAAGCATGAATTCCATATGTAGAATATTCCATGTATTTTGACCACCAGAAATGTTAGTTTCTACACCAGAAGTCACCTAGCTATCAGTCCTTGGAGGGTAAGAGTAACTATTAACCCAACACCAACACACATAAATCATCATTTATTTTAAAAAATCATAAGGAAAGAAGCGGCAATGACTCCTAAAGAAAGAGCTACCAGTGACCACTTCTCCAGAGTGTTGATGTCCTTGGGAATTCCTCCTCCACTCACGAATAAGTAGCAGGAATTAGACAGCACTTGCTTACTTGGGGAGAGATGGGGGTGCTGAGAGAGATGGGGAAAGTGGCAGTGGAAGCATTCAGAGTGGTTTTAGCTGCTTTTTGCATGATTTGATCTCTGGCAAGAAGCCTGAGAGCAGCTGCCCCAATGTGTCAGCTCCCTGCAGACCTGAAGTGATCTACGGGATCGTGGTTTGGGAATTTTCAGACCAGGTCACTGGGAAAAGCCATTAAAAATGGAGTTACAAACCCCAGTCAGTGATGGCATACAGCTTTAAACAAAAATATCCTTTCTAATTACAGCTGTGTTTGCACTCCAGTTAAACACTGACATTTAATAAGCCTCACTCAAGAGGGTCCTAAAGAAAGACACTCACTAAATATTTATTTTAATTTAAATACAGTGTGACTCAGTTTTGTGTAGGTCTCATCACCTCCAACTGGAATTCCCCGCTGGGTCAGGGACTGGTGATGGAAGAGGCAGAGCTCAGCAGAAAGTCCCACAGTGGATCCAGCCCAGCTTCTCTCCTTCCCACATGGACTCCCCACGAGAACGGCTCGGGCTGGGCTGGCTCTGCGCTAGCTCTCGCTCAAATCTGCATGAAATCACCCCTCAAGAGGCTGCTGGGTGCCGGGGAGGAATTCCACCTCTCCCCCAGCCCCCAGGCAGACGCCTCTGCCCTCTCTGTATTCTTCACAGCACAGCGACATGCTGCAAGTATGAAACCTTCTGGATTAATAATGAGAACAGGGCAATGATCTCCCTGGACTGCATCCATTTCATGTGAACCATGAGAACTTGGATTTATTTCAGTAATGGAAAGGAATGAAATGCAAGGAGCAAGGGGAGGTTTTTCACACAGACATCCTACATCTCCAAAGGAAGAAAGGGGACAAAACCCACACAGAGGCATTTCTGATGCATGCTGTGGGCCAGATTTCTAAACTTTCAACCTTTTTGCATTTTCAACTTTGTGCACTCAATAGTATTCCTCTTACTGATTTTACATAATAATTTTATTGTGCTCTTTTACGATGCTTAGATAAATCTATGTGATAGGCACAGAGCAAACATCCTCACCGAGATGTGTACTCAGGTTTGAATTCACGCACAGGGTGAAAAAATGGACCTTGGAGAAAAGCTGGCATAGTTCTTGGTCACAGTTTTGTTTACAAGCCACTACGACCCAGATGCAAGCCACATCCATCCTATTTCCAGTGGTGTCAGCATTAAGCTTAACCCTAAAATTATTAGGTTAAAATAAATATGGAATATTTGCTCTTCTAAAAATTAACACACTTATTTAAGGCATGGATAACTCTCACACATGAGAGAGAGGGACATACTCACTAAGAAAGCACAAAAACTATTCCATAGGTCCTATCTCTATCACACTGTTTCTCTCCTCTTTTTGCTCGGACTCTACACCCTAGGAATTGCCAAGAGTATTCCCTCATCCTCAGGCGGGCAACCAGCATGTGAATGCAGCAGCCTGATGGAAACTGCTTGGAATATCCCTATAACGCACCAAAAGGACACAGGCCACGTGCACAGAGGTCCAGGCTAATCTGTAGACTCTTGTAACACTAACTGACTCCCGGCCTGCTGCAACAAGCAAGGTGAGTGGATACATACAAACTGGAAATGCACAAAATTCCACTGAACAATGATGACTTCTGCATGGGACAGATTACTTTTCCCTTTCTGACACTGTGCTATGCTGCTTCTTTTAACTTGTTTGATAAATGCTGTGCCCCACAAAAAAGTCTGAGTGCTGTTTCCCTGCTATTATTGAGGAGACTATTTTCATAAACAAGAAAAAAAATAGATAAATCTATTCTAGCCACTGTTTTAGTGAAAAGCAAATCCTGGATAGAAAAGTTGACTGTCAAAAATTGCTGCGTATGTCAATTTAGTGAGAAGGATCAAATAGACAAAAGTAAATGCAATGGGGACTTTAGGATCTCAGGATGGCAAATTTTGAGAAACCAAGGAAATTACCGAGGCTGTGCTCAAACACTTCAGCTCAAACACAGAAATACCTCACTTGAAAAAGGCAAATGTTATTCACGCTTCCATTCCAAGCAGGAAGGGAGAAAATGGTAAGGAAAGATTGGAAGCTTGCCTGGATGAATAAACACTTCAAATAGGATATTGAGAGGAAGTCCAGACTCTACAAAGAATGAAAAGATTAATTAGGAAGAAGACAATGTCTCAGGGCTATGAAGTGTTGAAACTGTAAAAGAGGACAGAAACTCAGCCGAAGGGAACTCAGCCCAGTCAACCAAAAATGAGCTTGCCACGCATACAAGGACGACTTCTGGAATTTCACTGTGGCTGCTGCCTGATTCGGGAGTGCTGGCAGCCAGGCACGGGGACAGCACGGGCAGGTGGGAGGGATCCCCTCCCCAGCTGCTCCCAGCCCAGAATAACTTAGATTTACATCCACACAGCCTACCAACTCAACTAAAGCAATTCCTCTAGATGCACTTTTTCTCTCATTGCATGAACAGAAAGGGAAGTCCAGCTGCACTGAGCTGAAGTGTCTCCCACAGTGCTAAGTGACGAAGCAGACTGAAGAGCTGTAAATGACATGGACAATTTTAGAAGCAGAGATGAAAGGTGGAAGACTACCTGGCCATTTCTGTCATCACACAAACGACACAGGCCAAGGCAGTCAAGCTGAAAGCCTCAACAGGTCACAGGCTCAGCGTGGCAACAGCCAGAGTATTTCAGATGCTCTCAGTGGGCTCTGGCTACTCCTCTGAGCAAAACAATCTGCTGCATCTTCTCCCACACATTTCCTGCCAAGCATGAGGCCACAGGGCCCAGAGAAAGTTAGTCTAGATAGATTTTTCCATAAACATAAGTTACAATGTCTCTTCTTCACAGTGCGCTATGAAACGAGAAATAAAGATGCACTAGCAGCCTCTTCGGAGCAATAGCTTTTTTCTACTTTCCTCTCTATTTTATTATAGTTGCAGTACCCATAATATTTCTCTCCACACTTCACTCCCTTCACAACCTAAACATAATAGTTTGTTAGACAAAGCTAGATTTAGAACTATACTCCTTTCATCCTCTACCTATCCCTCTATCCATGTACAAAAATACATTCCATAGAAAATTTCTGCTTTACTGGGCTCTCTAAATACGTACATCTATATACTGGGAGAAGGGCTGATGGTGCTGGTGATGTGAATTAATGTTAGGAACAGTTCCTTGGTACTAACCAAACCATTCCTGTAATCCTTACCCAATAATAGATAACACAGAACATAATACAAGTCTGACTGCCTTCCGGCAAAAGTTAATATGGAATATTGGTTTTGCCAAAAGAAGAGTCCATTGCTAGTTTGGTCAGGTCAACAGACCCCAATAAACAGATACATTTGCATATTCAATATGTATGGCAACTCAAAATTTCCAAGGATTAAAATAGAAGCTGTAGTTGAACTTGATGATATATGGAAACAGGAGAAATGCAATATCCTAATTGAAAACAAGAATACATCTAATTTCATTAATGCATTTGAATTCTTTTATGTGAACACAAAACTGACATGGAAGTCCAATGTTGTTGTGGGTGTCAGTCAACTTTCCAGGTCTGTCATTCCTCATTAAATCGTATCTCGTATTAATTTCTTATTGGATTTGATATTTTCAGATTTTCCAAGAATAATAACCTAGCTATCAGTAAATCAAAAATATTTTGAAAGACAGTCATTTACAGAACATTGTTCCTTCAGGGTCTAGGAGCATACCTGCCACGACCAAGGTGCATGTGTAAAAATTACTGCGAAGACACATCCATGCATCAACTGAACCAATATGACTGGTGCTCCCAGAAACTCAAAGCCTCAGACACACTCCACTCCCTCCAGGCAGCAGGCTTTGAAACAGGCCATGAAGGTCAATAAATATCTGCTCTCCCCCAGCCTAAAGGAAAAAAGAAGTAAATTCAAGAATATGACATCTACAAAGCCATACTACCTCCAGCTGAAATGGGCGCTCAGACGCTGAAGCCATCTTGCAGTGAGATCAGCAGAGCAAAGGGAGAACAATTTTAAAATCTACCTTGAATGGCACTCAGAAGGAGACAGCCAAAAAAACCCAAAAAACCAACACCAAAAAGCCATAAAACAAAACAAACCACAGCACATACACTTGTAAATACACAGCACATTTTACAATACCATCAGCTCCTGTGGAAATCATCTCCTCCCAGATGGAGGACATTAATGCAATATCAAATGGCAAGAGCTGCCAACTGTGTCAAGGCTTGTAAGGCAGCAGAATCAGCTCAGCCTCTTCACTGAGGAAGGGCTAGAAAGAAACAGTAATAGCTCCGTGCCTTTGAAGCACTTCACAGGACAATGTTCCAAGAAGTGCACCTGTAGATGGAAAACTTGTGGGATGGGAGAAGAAAATGCAAAACAATCAGAAGAAACAGGATGAAACTTGTCATATCTCTGCCTAATAATTTCATATGATCCAGCCAGTATCATCTTAACCAAATGAAGTTCAGCTACTTGGTTCTGGAAAACTCTAGCCCTGCCAGGGGTTCAAGAAAGACCAAGCAGCTGCAAAAGCAGCTGTTCTTGTGCTAAGAAACGCAAGGACAGGTGGCACAGAGCCACAGCCAGCTTCTGTGCTCTGCTGAGTACCATGGGCAAATTGGAAGGATGGTTTTACCAGTACTGGACTTTGCTACCTCAGCAATTACCTACTTCCATGAATAGTCAAAATTAAGCTCAGGCTAAGTGATGAAGGTAAAAGATCTTGCAAACAGATAAGAATAAGCATAGATCTGGAACTGGAGCAGACTTTTCTGTTTAGGGCACCAGTTCTGTGCATTTCTTCTACACTTGACAGCACATATTTGTCAGTATCTCAAATAACTGCAAAGCTGATATTGATTTCTATGTATTTCACTGGAAACTTGAGGGAAGATTAATTATTTGCTTTTATTGTTGTTCCCTTCTAAAATTTTGACCTGAACATCCAGAAGGAGTTATCTGTTTTCCTCTTATTTTCTCATCCTCTTGTATCTCCTCTAAAAACTAGTGGTGTGTAACTTATCTACAGAAATATTTAACAAAAAATGCAAGCTCTGCAAAAAGGAGTCCTGCAGAAATATGAACAGAGGAACTAATACAGAAATTCTTCTTTAGGAATTTTTCCAGGATTCCTTTGAGTTAGAGGAACACGACCCAAGTTTCTCTGTTGTGATGAACAGCACCCTTCTGTAGACATTTTCGTCTCTCCCCATAATATTGCTTCATCAAAACCAAAAACCAGGAAAAGAAGTTACTCTCAAAGGCTATGTATCAGCTCTGTACTAGTCCATTGGCAGTAGGACTTAGTCATGAAACCTGTATAAAATCCAACAGAGAAATAGATTAAAAGTTTCTGAAGACTCAACCCTATGCATTTAAATTATTGAACTAGAATGAAGAGAGATGATGATAAAGAGTCACATCTAAATAATCCTCAGATATTTCACCCACTCTAGCAAATATTTGCTGTTTCTATAAATCTCCTCTCAGCACCTGTCAAGAGTACAGCCAGCAACATGGGGGAATAAATACATTCCACAGGCACAGATTTCCAATAAATCCAGTGAATTTGGGAGCTCACTAATTCCCCTCTACGAGCAAGAAAAAAAATTCACTAAAAACCTTAATCTCCCATGTGCTGATACAGCACTTCCCAACTCCAAATCACACTGAATTTCCCCCAGCTGTCAACACTGAGCTCAGCAGGGGAGCAAGGGCAGGAGCAGGACTTAACAGAGCACAACATTCACTACACTGAGACGGGAGGTTAATGTTGAAAGGCAACAAGTCATAGTGGGAGGAGGAAAAGGAAGCAACGCATCAAATCAGAGAAGCCACACATTTAAACTGTATTGGTTTTCCCCACCTACCCCATCCTTTAAACATGCTTTTTTTCTGGGTTGCATCTTTCACCACAAGGGGTGAGGGGGCAGTGTTGTTTGCTTGTTTTCTCCAATATTTACTTATTTATTCTGCTGACATTTTACTCTCCTCAAAACCCATGCTATTGAAAGATAATACATTTCTTCAGCTGAGCCCCAGGGGACCTGAACTGCTATTTTAAAGCAAGCCATATTCAAGCCATATTCAAGAAAAATCATTAAAAGGAGATACAGATAAAGCCCTATTTGTGTTTACAACCATGTTGCATTAATGCTACTGTGTCTCCTGCACCTGTAAAGCCTGATACCATTTGTGTCTACAAGCCACTATACTGACACACAGCCAGAAAGCCTGACAGGGCTGCTAAACCCTGGGAGGAAAAGAAAAAGAAAGAAAAAATTGAGTAAGCAGGTCTTTGTGTAACAGATAAAAGAAAACCTGAAGGTTGCAAGATTTTTTTTACTTTTCCTTAACACCACAGAGGAAAAGCAGTATTTCCTTGGTTGAACTGGACACACTCATTTCCTCTCTTCTTCTGAACTGTAAATATTTAGAGAATCATACAATCCTTTAGGTCAGAAAAGACATTTAAGATCATCAAATACAACTGTTAATCTAACACTGCCCAGTTTCCCATTAAACAATGCCCCAAGCACCACATCTATACATGATTTAAATACCTTCAGGGGTTCTTTCTAGGAAGAAATTTTTCTGAATATCCAATCTGAACCTCCCCTGGCACAACTTGAGGCTATTTCCTCTTGTCCTGTCACTTGTCTCTTGGGAGAAGAGACCAACCCCCCACCTTCCTACAACCTTTTTTCAGGCAGTTGTAGAGAGTGATTATGTTCTACCTGAGCCTCCTTTTCTCCAGGCTAAACAAAGCCAGCTCCCTCAGCTGCTCCTCATATGATCTGTGATTCAGACCCTTCCCCAGCTCCACTGCCCTTCTCTGGACATGCTACAGCACTTCAATGTCTTTCTTGAAGAGAGGGGCCCAAAACTGAACGCAGGATTCAAGATGTGGCCTCATCAGTGCTGAGTACAGAGGGACAATCACTGCCCTGGTCCTTCTAGCCACACTATTGCTGATCCAGGCCAGGATGCCATTGGCTTTTTGGCCACCTGGGCACTGCTAGCTCATGTTCAACCACTGTCGACCAGCACCCCCAGGTCCTTTTCTGCTGCGCACCTCTCCAGCCACATTCCCTCAGGCTTAAGTGCTGCAAGGGCTTCTGAACCAAGTGCAGGACTCAGCACTTCACTTTACTGAACCTCATACAGTTGGCCTTGGGCCATCAATCCAGCCTCTCCAGATTCCTCAGCAGAGCCTTCCTACCCTCCAAGATCAACATTCCTGTCCAGCTTGTTGCTATCTGCAAACTGACTAAGGGTGCCCTCAGTCTTGTTGTCCAGATCATCCTAAAGATATTAAATAGGACTCATTCCAATACTGAGCCCTGGGGAACAGTACCATGGCACAGAGCACAGGTATTGACCACATCCCTCTGCAAAATTACTGGCAAATGGTTGCACTGTACAGTAAAGCCAAAAGTTGTGAGCTACCCCAGGGGAAGAAAAAAAAAAGAACTAGTGTGGCCTGAAACAGCCAGTCAGTGCTACATGCTGTGAATACAAAAAGAGTGTAGTATGTGTCAGGTTTTGACCCCCATCACTTGTGTATTTGCATCCTTTCCAGTCAACCTTCCTCATTTCGCAGCCATCCCACTAAAAATACCCTCTGTGTCTGTTCAACATCTCTGCCAAGCTGAGCTCACACTCTTATCAAAGAAAAACATTTCAAGAGGGTTTAGCTGTTGATTATTCACCTCTGGATCCCAAGAAAAGCTATGGTCAAATTCTGTCCGACTCAGGTTTACTGGAATGCTTTGCACAAGCTTCTTCAGCCAGGGCACTGGAAAAAACATTTTGGAAACCCACAGAGGGTGGGCTTGTGCGCCTGAAATGAAGCCTGGCAGAATTAAAAGCGCTGGTGTGTCCCACGTACCTGCCACCTACTGTGCATGGAAAGCCCACGGAAATGTGTATTTTCACCATTAACTTCTACACACCAAGAAGACCTCCTTGCTTGTTTTTCACGCATTTCACACCACAAGGTGGCTAGGAGAGTGCATGAGGAGCCCCAGACAAAGGGAAGCTATGGGAGCCTATGGCCAGGAGTAGGAAGGGGTAAAATGGAATCTCACCACTGGCAAGATGTAAAACTGTTCAACACATGCTGGCAAGCCATACCTGGAGCTCCAGGAAAAACATGGCAGTAACTTGAATAATTTTCACAAAAAATAATCCCCAAACAAAAACAAATATCAAATAAAAACAATAAAAATTAAAAATAATAAAAATTAAAATAATAAAAACTAAAAATAATTTTAAAAAAATTAAAAAATTAAAATAAAGATAATAAAAAATAAAAATAAAAATCACCACTTTGCACCTCTTACCCCCCACAAAAGAAACCCCACCCAAAAGAAAAAACACACAAAAACAGTCCTACTGACAGGCAGAAGTGCTACGCGTGCTCTATGGGCTACTGGTGGCTCACATATGCCACAACATCTTCTCAACACCACAGTCCTCACTCCCCTCCCTGAGGAACATCTGATTCACAAAAATACATCAGAACAGCACTTTTTTGTATTGTGCCACTTTACAGAATAGCACCCAGGATTAACTCAGCTGGGGAAAAACACTGTGGTTTTTCGGGTCAGGACACTCCCTGGGAAGACAACAATATGGTTTCCACTATCAAACTGCTTATGGCTTTTAATCCTGTGATTGTTAAAAGTCAAAATAGATAAACTAATAAAACTAATATGAGGGAAGGAACAAAAAGCCCTTGGGACAGGTACCTCACTGCATGTCTGGGCTAAACGTAGAACTGGAACCCTAGCAGCTTTACATCCATGTCACAGCCAACCAAGCCTGACAACCAACCCACCTGCAGTAGGAAACAAGTCTCCTATGAGAACCTCACATTGTGTTGGGCCACAGGATGTTAAAAGAGTTAAAAATGAAGGCATACACTGGTGTGATATTCCTCGGTGTGTCACTTGTTCCACCAGTAGCACATTTGACAGCAAAGGCTGGAAATCAATGAACGCAAGCATCCTGTTCTCAATTTTTTTCAAAAGCAATATATAAAATCTTAATGTGTAAATATGTATAAAAAGCACACTTCTTTTAACAGTTCAGGTTTCTCATTAACAAGTCTTGTTTCATCATGCAATAAGAGTAAAATTATTTTGATTGCATAATTTTGCTATGATTTACACCACCACCCTCCCCCCCAAAAAAAAGAAAAACAAAAATCACAAAATCAGGACCAAAACAGCCTATAACTTCAGCTGAGATGATTGTACACATTACAGTCCCTCAGACTGAAAGCATTCGATGTGAATTTGGCAACAGCTTTCCCGGTGCATCTCATTTATAAGCTTTGACAGGCCAAGTTCTGTAAGTGAGAGATTTGTTGAAATTTTACTCTTCTAATGTTCTTTCCAGCTGACAACATGGCTACATGAATGAATTCTTTCTCACGTTTATCAGACATACTTCACTTCTAAAGGAGCCAGGTATTGGGAAGTAAATCAATAGGAGAATCAGCTGGCTTCCTCTGGGCATTCCCAACTGCTTTCCAGAATTTCCCATGTTAATGTCAGTAGTTTACACCTGACAATACATGGAAGAGAAGGAACACAACCTCAAGAAGCCAAGCTCCTCTCACTTGTGTATGCTGAACACAGAGCAAGTGAAACAAGAGCCTCAAACAGAAGTATTACTGCTAAAAGGATTTTTGCTCACCTTGAATAAGATCTCCATGAAACCTTTTACTGTCTGCATAGACATCTCTACAGACCATATATCACCAGTAATATGGCCTTCTTCCTAATTCTACTAATAGGACAGCACAAAAATTTAGCAAACTGTATACATGTTAGGATTTGTATATCATCACTTTACTGTTATTAAAATCGCATGGTTCAGGAAACCATTCTCACTGTAAACCCCTCCTTCACAGATCTTTGACTGAATTCTGCTGCTTTTAGAAAAATAATGGAATTAAGATTCAACCATCACTTAAGTAGAACCGATCAGAACAGTACTCATTTTGTTCCGAGGAAATAAGCAACACAAATTCTAATCTGGGGAGCAACTTCAGATTGTCAATACAAAAATAGGTAGCACAGCAAAAATAAGGAGAAAAGATACCAAGGAAGGAAGAGGAAATATTAGCACCTTTTTACAAGTGAGGAATTAGGCACAAAAAGTTTCAAGAATGGATGAAGGCATCATAAAACATACCCTTAATGGAATTTGAATAAGAAGTAGGGAAAAACATGCAGCCAGGAAGTGGACAACAGCAATTTTTAAAATATGAATTGCCTACTTTTGAAGAGCTCTTTTGCATATGTCACCTGTCAAAACAAATGTAGTGCAACAGAGAATAATGCCTTCAAGCTAAGCTAATTATCTCTACCTGTAGCATCCCATGGATAAATTCTGTGTTACTGACTATAAAATAGCATAAATTAGAAAAGAACAGCACTGTTATGGTAAGCATTACTACACTGAATTCAACACTATATTAAACTCCAAGGTGGTTCAAAGGGGGAGGGGAGGTGTCCCCAATGAGGAAAAACAACAGCTGAAGTAAATTTTTTTATCATACAGATTTCAATGCATTGCCTAGAGGTACTCTGCATTACAGAATCAGTAAACTACAGAAAAGAAATGTTGTAACCAAAGTTTACTTTAAAAGACAGCTTTTTTTTTTTCCTGAAGTACTACACCATTCTAGAGGTTTCACCTTTTCCCTCTCTCCACTGGCCTACAGACTCTTCAGAGTAAAGCAAATTTCAAGCCTTATTAACAGTAACTCTTCTGACCGTGTTTTTTTGTTATTAGTCTATATTAACTTTAGAAAAATTGTTGAAGGTTTGTTTTCTTTTCTGAAGCCACTTTGAATGCGGCACAGGTCTCAGAGAAGATAAGCTGCTTTATCTCACTTTTCCAGGCACTGAAAAGAATAAGGACAAAAAAGCTGACAGGACATATTTGGGTAAATTATGTACATTGCCACCACACACCACTTGCAAACAAGCAGAATCTGGCCATGGAAACATTCATCAGTACTTCATTCAACAGCATTAAAACACCATTCCTTTAAAAAAAAGGAAGGAGAAGAGACAGTGCTCAACGAAAACACTGTTAATATATGAAGCTGCATAATCTTACCACTGTCACAGTCAACAGAGATATCTAAACACTGCACATTCATATGCATGGGGACTCCATTTACTATATAATTTGTCTTTTGCCTAGAGATTCAAAGCCTCACTTAAAAATAAATGAAGAGTAATGACTTCTCGTGAACTTTCCCTAATTTGTAGCCAGTTAATTTCCTCCTCCTGGTGAAAGTGTGTTGTATGCCACACATCCTGCTTCAGGCTATCGCTAGATGGGAAAACTGGGATTCCTTTCTTCCTATTACAGACTTTAAAACCAGGAAATACATCCGTTATGAATTTTTTCAGAATATAACAAATATTAAAGACATTAGCAGAATGCAGGAAGAAAACTCCTAAGACTAATTACACACATGAGGAAAGGAATATTTAAAAATATATTAGCAAATACAATGCTTTCAAATTTATCAGGAAACAGTGATAGAATTAACACCACAAACAGCTGAACAACATTAAAAAAAATCAACAATTCAGCATGTGAAGAAAGAGTCGGCACATGGAAAATACACTTAAAATTAAGTTTTTTGTTGCAGACTGCATGAAAGCAAGAATGCTATAGTCCCAAAGGAGACCTGACCCCGTTCTCCCTCTTACATCCTTCCCTTGGCGGGTGGGAGGGTTCCTCATTAATACACAATTCTACAAAAGGTCTTTAAAGGTCTTGCAATTTAAAAGTGCTTCTAGAAACTGTCTTGAAATCAGGACAGTTCATTAGCTATAGCCTGATATGTGTAACTTCTTCACAGTTACTCACACAAAAATTAGTATCAGCTCTTCACAAGCCCATTGAGAAAAACTGTAACAAGTTGGAATTTAAGCCCCATGGCCTCAGCCTGGGAAGCTTGGCAAGACAAGGCATAACAGTGATTCACACTTCAGCTTCTTGCTTCCCGATACAGAGCCTCTCCCTGGGAAGACTCCCAAAGCATTTTACGAGCAAACTATCAGTACCAACCCCATTCATCACTGAAACACGGTCCTTTGTGTCAAGTCAGAAGCTTCTCACAAATACAGGGGAACAGAAGTTCAGAAGAAGCAAGATGACTACAGCACCACACAGGTGAGGCTCAAAGGAGAGATCAGGGGAGCAGCACTCCCCTCCTCACACTGGGACTGGTTGCATCAGATGGGATTTGAGCAGGATAACTGCAGCTAGCAGCTTTCAGCAATCTTTTATTGACAAGTGGTCATAAGCACAAGTGGAGAGGCTCCACATGGAGCCATCCTCAGCACCCTACTGGGTTTTGGAGTCTGAGGTGACTACGTAGAACAGCCTCCCACTGAACTGAGCATACCACTCATGAAAGCAGGGTACACACTCCTCTCAAAGACAGATTACTACAACTGTGCTTAACTTCACACCCACACAGCTTCACACAGCTTCTCCAAGGGAAGGACAGACACCCTGACATGCTATAAAATTAGCTTCCTCCTACACGAAGAGCTAAAGCAATTTACCTCCTACATATAGAGTTACAACACCCATTTCAAAATTCAAAAGGCAAGCTAAATGGTTGAGGACAACCCTCCCAAAGTACATTATACAGGACCACAGACCTGTCCAGGCTAGAAGGAACCCTCAGAGGTCAGGCTCAGCCTCCTGCTGAAAGTAGGGCCATCTGTTGGATCAGTTTGCTCTGGTCTTTGTCCAGCTGGGTCTTGAAAACCTCAAGGGGTGGAGATGGCAGAGTCTCCCTGGGCTTGCTGAGCTCTCAAGTAATCCACGACATTTCTTGGCCCAAGAGAGACTTCTTGTCCTCCCTGAACTCCTTCACTAAGTACAGAGGCTTGTAAGATCTCATTGTGAAAACTGAAGTGCACAAGGCACAAATACCTCAGCCTTACCTGTCCTCACTGCTACCTGTCCCACTCAGCAGCAGATCCACACTTTCCTCATTCAGTCTTTTCCTGTGAGCCTAAGTGGCAGAAACTCTACTGCAGACCTTTTTGCCTTTTCACTTGTACATACCAACACCAGCTGAGCTTTTGTAACAGCAGCCTTTGGACAATGTTTCTAAGTTCCCCTTTTACTGTTTCCTCCTCTTTTTTGCATTGGAGCTCTACCATGCGCTTCCTGCCTAGCCAGTCTGGCCGTCCAATACATCCTTTTGTTTGCTAAGTAAGGGCTGCTCCTGCACTTCAAAGGGATTGTCCTTCAAGACCTGGCTAGCTTTCACAAACTGCTGTATGTTTTAGAGATTCAGTGTTTCCAGAATCCTGCATTCCTGGAGTCCTGAAGTCCAGAGTCTGTCACCTGGCTCCTTGTGTTTCTCATGCCCCTAATGACCTTGAACTCCTCTATTTCATGGTAGCTGCAGCCAAGGCTGCCATTATCACTCTCTCAGTCACATCTGCCTACTTTGTGAATAGAAGATGCAATCAGATGTCACATTTGTTCGACCCCTTTAAGGCCCATATCAAGAAGTTAAACCTCATATCCTCAAAAAACGTCCTGGCTAATTTGAGTCCAGCTGCATCACTCTTCCAGCAGATGTCAAAGACCTTCAAGTCACTCAAAAGAACCACAGGTTGTGAGACAGAGACTTCCTCAAATTTTCTAAAAACTTGGGGTCTTTCCTCCTCATCATCAGGTGACCTGCAAGAAACTCACAGCATAATAATGCCTGTTTAGTCACCTGTCCCAGATCATGACCCACAAGCTCCCTACCAGCCTGTCATCTGTCCTACAGAAGAGCTCCATACATTCAAAGAACACTCCTTCACTTGCAGTAGTGAAACTCCCTCAATCCTCCCTTTGCTACCTGTCCTCAAGAACCTGCACCTGCTCTCCACAGCACTGCAGTCCTGTGTGCTGTCGCGCCCCGCTGGCAGCATCACAGCTGTCACCACACATGCAACGCTTGCTTCCTAGGCTTGCGTGCGTTTCTGCAGGTGGCACTTCCCTTTCTCACAGGAACACTCTCCTTGCCAGGCTCACGCGCTGGCTGGACAGTCTGCTTCTGCTCCACGTTGCCAGGTGGGAGTACAACACGGAGTGATCACAAGAGCCCTGTTGTACTACAGACAGAGCAAACAACACTCCCTACCCCAGAGAGCTGGCAAAACAGGCTAGGAAGGGGAAAAGCATGATCACCTCTGCTCCATAAGGGGATACAGAAGAACAGGAGATCGAGACAAACAGGAAGTTTATAGCACTGTGTCTTAACCACAAAACTGTTCTTTCTGCCTCTGGCATAACCGTCTAGCAATTTGTGACCGCACAAGGTATCTAGGAGCAGGCTGAGGAGCATGTATAATCCCACTTTCTAAATGAGCTTTGCTCTACCTGCTTTAGCTCCCTCTGGTCATCCATTCAATATTCAGCCCATGTCTGACTGTGCCTTTGGTGACAAAGAAGTGACGGAACAGCTACACTGCACATCATATACTTCAGGCCTCAGCTTTGTTCCTAGGAAGCCCTCCATATAGAGGACATTTGTCCTGATCACTGTAGGGTGAGAGGTGTTTCAACGTAGGAAAACCACAGGCACACCACACACTGCAGTGGCCTGCATTTTTAAGAGCTTTTGACATGCACTCACTGAAACAGCTGCAGTGTGTCAGGCTTTAATACCTCTCCTAGCCTCCTCTTCCTCCTCCTATCTTGCCTGTTACCACTTGCTGGACCAGCAAGCCAAGCCGTGGAAGCAGCTGCACGTGTCCATCAACACCAGCTGCTCTTCAAGCTAAAGACACTGGACACTGATGCAGTTCAGACACATTCCCAAGCCCTGGTCTCTCTGCAGTGACCCTGGGAGAGGGGTATAACAACCAGCAGCACCTAGCAGCTTCTAAATCGACATTAGCTGGTTGGCATTAGCAGACATGATACCATCACTCAAGCCACTGTGTCAGCTTGGGCAGGATGACAACTTCACTGAACAGAAAAGCATGAAAATACTTCACTTAGCTGTTGATTTTCTTCACAACTCTTACTGTATACAATCAACAACCATTTAGGAAATCCCTTCCACTAGTACATTAAAAAAAACCCAAAAACCATTCAATTCTGCAATCTATTTCCCATTTTTAGAGTGTGTGTTGACATTGCTACCTTGTTAAGCACATCTTAAAAATGTTCTTTCAACAAAGTCTATAGTACACCCAAAAAAAAAATCACTTGTTACTATTTTAATTTAACACAGGAAGGCACCAAACCAACATTCACTCTGCTACAACAACTAAATACATGTAATTACTTGTTAGGAAAAAATGCTTAGTAGAGTAAGCAAATACTGAAATGCACTCTTCACATACTGGTCACCGATGTCACTGCTGCCTAGAATTAAGTTCCTGTTCAGACACTTCTGGTTTCTGGGGTGTTGTGAGGTTTCTTTTAAACTCAAACTTGTCTACATTACCTTAGAAGAACAGACTTGCTACCCAATTTTCTGAGTTAATACTATTTCATGTGGGGAAAATTAGAAACTGATAAGGCAACAGTTGTATGGCTATTTTTAGCAAATAGCATTTTCCTTATAACAAACTTAGATATAAATTCCAAAACAAAACACTACATCTGAGTTGATACACAGAAACCCATGTGTACAAACCAGTTGTGAATACATATCGCTAAACACAGACTGACACCCCCACAGCTAATTGAAGAACTGTGACTATCACTTCTTTTGTCATTGCAATGGAATGAATTCTTACAGCTAAGACACCACACTGCACATTGCACAAGTTGTGCAACAAGGACATTCCAACTTTATTTTTTCTTATTATAGAAGGTCTAGTGGTCCCTCTAAAAATCACAATAATTATTCAACAGTTTTCAAATGAGCCATAACAGAAGAGTAAATATTTTCCTGACCTAATCACATAGTTTTACATTGAAAGCTTGCCTATTCCTTTGCTAATGCTGCAATATTTTTATCTAAACCAAGACCATCAACAGAAAACTGATTTGTTATTAAAGGAAATGGACTGACCACTAACTTCTGCAAGCTAAAAGCCTCACACAAAGAGAACCCCAGTGTCTTACTTATCTGCTCTATATTTACATCATAAACAACATTAACACACATAAGCTGATTCCAGGACTGTGATTAAATTTGACCAGCAAGGTCATATTCATGCTCTGCTATTCTAAGGAAAGAAATTCAGGATGTCTGCTTCTATAAGGATGACAAAGTTTTTATCAAGTTTTAAGAGTTCCTGAGAAAGTGCCACTTGCCCAGCCCACTGTAGGTGACAAAATCTTGTTTAGTTAGAAGTAAGGACCTCTGGTGCTTGAATTTACATGACAGCTTGGAGCTGCAGGTACATCAACAACCTTTCCACACCTTCTCCTTTTTGTTCCATTAGTTTCTCAATCCTGTGACCCTGAGCACTCACCCATTCCCACCCCAACACATTAGTTGCCTCAAATGGAGACAAAAAAATCCCCTAACCTACATACCACAGCATCTAACAAGATATTTGGAGAAAGAATAAAATCAGAGAAGAACTGTCAACCATCCTATATTCCAAAATTCATGTATGGGGAGGTGGAAGAGGTGGGGAAGCAAGGTTAAAAAAAAACCTGCACAAACAAAACAAAAAGAACCAAATAACCAATAAAAAAAACAGAACAAAACAAAAACACATACGCACACAACCCACCAAACACTGCCAGCTGCTGCTTTGCAGAGGAAGGGCAGAGGGAAGGAGGAGCCTTTGATACTCTACTCCACCCTCAGATTTCTGGATGCTATTGTGCAGCTGCTGGATGTCACATCTGGTAGCAATATACTAACACACACCACCCAGCTTTATCTCTCCTTGTTAGCGAGCACACCCAACCCATCATGAAAATGTCAACAGAACAGCAAGAGATCTGTGTCCACGTGGAAAGCAACTGGCACAAGAGAAGCCACACTGGTAAGAACAGAGGAAATACTTGGAAAACCAAGCCCAAAAATCAGCCTTCCCCCTCAACCTAAGCCACATGTACCGCATCTATCACATCAGCGTGAATCCTTGAACCTTATTTGATTACAGTTCCTGGCAATGCTAACGATGTCCTGGCAACAATTATAAGTTTCTCCTGTCTCCAACTCACCAGGAAATGAGGTGCCACTGGGGTTGCTATTGTGAGGGACGGAGTGAAAGCAGCAGAAGCTCCAGCTCATGTGTGAATACTGACAGAGTAGGAAGCCCAACCAAGAGCATGTCAGTAGGTGCAGCATATACTCCACTTGCTCCCAGACTAGCTCAAGAATCCCAGTACTTAGCCTTCAGGGATTTCCAGAGGTTTGGCTCAAAATACATTCACGGGCCACATAGGTACTCCTGGGAAAATGCAGCAATCACCACTGAAGGCAACAAGAGTCAACAAACAAATAGTTCATACTCCCCAGAGCAACACAGAAAAAGAGAAACAAAACTAGGACTGAAAACCACAAGTTTTGAAAGGAACTGTCCTCAGAGCCTCCTATCTGTTATATTTAATTTTCAGATTCTGGGAAGGCATTACTGTTTTTCCATAATAACACACAAATGCAATTGCCTTGACTGGGCATAGACTAGACCTTGTCTTACAACCTGAAGTATTTGCAAAGTGAAGAGGAAAAGTGCTCAAAGACATTTATTACTTGCATCTCTAGCTTTTTTGGAAATACAGAAAAAAAAATTCTATCTCCATTTTTTTATTATTTTAGTGAGATAACTGATGGTAAGAAGGAAGAAGTTTTATGCCCATCTCTGTCTCAACTTATATCAGGTCTCTAAAATTCCACTCATAGGATTACCTAAAATGAGGACAAGTCTTTATCACAATTAAAGGCCATGTACTTCTTTTCTCATTCTGCAGACATTAATTGCTCTCAGAAGACAGCATATGAACTTTAAGTCCATAAAGTAATTTTTTCATCCTCTTAAAACTCTGCCAGGAGACACTTACAGAGGTCAACAGAGGAAGCATCAACAGATTCTACAGGCAATTTTATATTTAACTGTCATATTTATAACCACACACACCATTATTTTTTTCTACTTCTGTTACTTTATAAAAAAAGGTAACCACCTCTTCACATGCAGGCAGTGTAATCAACATATACTATCACCTTGTTCCATTAACTGAAATTGTCTAAATTGTCATTATAGCCTGAGATAAAATTTGTTTTGATAGACACTGTGACTCTCCTGTGAATGAGAATGAATGTTACCCAGTATTTCATCAGGCTATTAGCACCACCTCTTTCGATAACCGTCTGTGCAGATCATTTGCCAGAAACTTTAAAAAAATTAAACTCTATATTTTTCCCTTCCAGCAGGCCTATATGAATGCCAGAGGACCCTTAGACATCTTTAAAATTTTTAGGAGGAGGGCTACCTATTTCAATTGCTTCGTAGACCCAACAACCACAAACATCTATCAGAAGACCAAACTAGCTTGAGCTAAGCAAAGTGTTTCCTAAATATCTTCAAGAATGTTGCAATCTTTAAATTCCCGAAGAAGCTTAGTGCACAATGAAAACAACTGCCTACAAATCATGCAGATAATATTAAATAAATAAATAATTCAGTTTCTTCCCAAAACCAGAATGCTAACGTTTCCTGTCAACACATGGGCATTGTATTTCAGTGTGCCAAAGATGCAATATTTGCAGTCTTCCAGAAATGGAAGAAGCTAATGTCATTAACTTCTTATTAGTGCAATGTACTGATTTACTACAGTTCCTGTTTTACTTCTACCAAAGACACATATCCTACAAGCCAGTGCGGGTATGTAATAAAGTACCTCTGAGACTTACATGAGGAAGCTTCAGCAGGTCTCTCTTAGAATTGAGGCTTTGGGTACAAACAGTTATTTTACTCCAAGCACAGAAATCTGAGTTTATGATAAAACACTTGCCAAGACATAAAAGAATATTTGACTAAATATTTTCTGCCTGATGAAAGAAGAGGAATTAAGGATTATGCTTCCAAGGATAACATTTTGTCATAAAGCCAAGGCAAAGCCAGGAAGGCCAGTGCTGCATCTCAGCAGGCTTGTTCTCCCTCTTCTAATTGTGATCAGCTGCATTTGACAGCCAAAGTATTTACTTCAATATCACTAGAGTAATTATATTAGCAGGATTACATCATGAGACAGGCATCATAATAATGTGGGTTATTTTTCCCCCCACAGCTATAATTGTCCTCTAATTTTAACAGGTAACAGTGAAAATGATTAGAGGTTTGCAAAGGCAGTCTAACAAACAAATTCAAATTAGAACACGTTAAGAAACCAGACAATTATAGAACAAGCAAGCATCAAGACAAAGCACTCAATACTCAGGAAGACACTCAGTAAATAGCACCCTAAGCCCCATGCACTGCGCAACACACACTTAGTAATGCTCAAGACTGAAAGCCCTGAAGTGCTAATATTTTTCCTAGGAGACATTTTAACTACTCCAGAGTCCTATAAACCTGATGGTTTTGGACCTGTTAAAATCTCTCAATTCTAAACTCAAGTGCCAGTCAGTGGATCTCTGTGGTGAGACTACAAACACAAAAGGGCATGCACACTACAACAGCTGGCTTGGAAAAGACTAACAACTTATAAAAGAATGAATGAAAGGTCTCGTGAAAATGGTGTCTTCAACAGAGTAACAAGCACAAAGGAAACTCTTGATGAATGCCACAGATTATTTTGAGAAGCTGAACAGAAACTACAGCAATGCAACACATAACTGACAGGGGTGATCTTCAAAAGAGTTAAAAGATACTGGCCCTGCATCCATCCTATTCCTGGATACAGTCAGGGATCATAGAATCATGGACTGGTCTGGGTTGGAAGGGATCTTAAAGATCATCTGATTCCACCACCACTACCATGTGCAGGGACACCTTCCACTAGACCAGGTTGCTTAGTCTCATCCAGCCTGGCCTCGAACACTTCCAGAGATGGAGTTTTCACAACTTCTCTGGGCAACCCATTTCAGTGTCTCACCACCTTCACAGTAAAGAATTTTTTCCTAATATTTAATCTAAATCTACTCCCTTACAGTTTGAATGCATTCCTCCTTGTCTTGTCACTACTTACACTTGTAAAAAGTCCCTTTCCATCTTTTTTGTGGGCTCTCTTCAGGTACCGGAAGGCCACAATTAGGTCACCCCAAAGTCTTCTCTTTCCCAGGCTGAACACGCCCAATTCTCTCAGCCTTTCCTTGTATGAGAAGTGTTCCTTCTCTCTGATCATCTTGGCAGTCTCCTCTGGGCTTGCTCCAACAGGTCCATGACCTTCCTGTGCATGCAATGACTAAGCATGGGGGTGCACTCCTTGCCCTTATCTCCAAGACACATTGTCAGTCCCAGCGTGGAGAGCAGGGTGACTGAGCAGAGTCTCCTACACCTCTGGAAAAGGAAGTATAGCCCTTCATCCACGTCTGTAAGAGCCAAGGCAAAGCCTGTCCAGCTGTGCCACTAACACAGACAGGCATATGAAATAATGCAAGCAGCATCACCGACCTGAATCAGCATTAATTCTTCTGTTTCAGAAGAACAGTTTTTCCCTAGACACTGACACAGTCACCTTTCTCAAGTAACAAAGCTTCATCAACTTACAGGCTGAGCACGTATGGCATAAATTAATCCAGAACAGGGCTAAACTACACCCACAGACCAAGAGAGCTGTACTTACCGAATTTTTACTGCAGTATGAAAATGATGGCAGAAATTAAATGTTGGAACCATTTACTCAAGTTTATTCAAACAGACAGGAAAATTACACTCATGACATTAAAAAAAGGCAGTGCAATCACTGTCTTCATTCCAAATCACTAGTCTAAGTATTACAAAACAAGTCTTTCCAGGCTGAACTCTGACACAAGTTCTCAACATGAGACAGCATCCCTATTTTTGAAAGGCTAGTGAATTTGAGCAAGAGTGAGGGGAAATGGCTTGTGTACATGATGTTCCCTTTAAAGCCTTTATTTTACTTTCCGAAGAAAATATAAGCATTTGCATGAAATCAGCGCTGGTTGATTTTTGTGTATTTTCATAAATGTGTTTACAGTGAGTGGTTTCTTGGTATTTTATACTTAAACAAAAGGTACATAATCTGTGGGGAGTGGAACAGAATTTATTTCTAAGACACTGAACATGCAGAAGCTACTGGTATTTTTTCATCCCTCTGCATGATTAATCTGTTTCACTCGTTTCTTGACAGTTACTTGCATTTGCCCCTGATGTATCAGCATAGGACAACTCTTTGAGATTGTTCTAACGCAGCTAATCCCAAACAAGGGGTCATGACCCCCAAGCAGGGTCACAGCAGTTATGACTGGGGTCATGAGCTCAACAGACGTACACTTGTTCATAATGGTATCTGGACTCACAAAACCAACAAAAAGCACAGCTCATAACCGGAAGGCTTTGAAACAGCTGATGTAAGAATGCATTGATGGCAGGCTTTGCGTGACAGTCTTACCTGATATCAAAGCAAAAGAAATGCTAACTATGCTTAAGTGGTTATTAATAATGAATATTTGGTGTTTTATCTGCATTACTGTAGCAGCAATGGTGTTAAACTTTAAACTACTTGATTCTGTAACGAACTTTAAAAAGTCAGAAGTAAAACACAATATATCCACCATCACAGAAGAGAAGCCAGCTGGCAACTGCCAAAATTCACTGAGAGGAGCTCCAGAAACCTCACAATCTAGTAATTTCAAATAAAAAGAGGTCTTGTTTAATTTAAATAGTGTTACTCAAAGCCAAAGGAGTATTCCAAGGGAGGCACTGTTATAACTTGACAAAAATCTCCATAAAGTCCAGAAAAAACAAACTTTCCCGAAGAGTTCATCCAAGCTAGAGAAGATATTTCAATCTATATTACTCCTCTTATTCTATTTCTAGGCCACTCAGGCAGCCTCCTGGCTGCTCCTACATTATCTCATCAGGCTGCCCACTGGAAGCAGATGAGTAGAGCAACATGGTTGATATTAAGGGCTCAACATTTGGCACACAGCATGTTTCAAGTTTTATTTCAGATCAGCTCCACTATGCCCCCTTGATGGGAGCAGCGACTGAGAGATGAAGTGCTGAAAGTGCTATGGCTGCAAGTTTTTTGACTTGGTGTTATCTGAAATGAATTCAAATTGGGCTCTCAGGCTTTTCCCACAACACAAACCCATTCTCCGTACTCTGACTTCACTCCAAAACTGAGCTCCTGAACCAAACCCAAATGTTAGCATGGCAATGAATGGCTGTAACTTGTAACTTCAATGGCAAAGCACTGCACTTTTTGGATTACTGTGGGATGAATGAAAGATACTTTGATGAACTGAAAAAATGACACCTATTTTAGCCAAACAAGAAGGAAAATGCAGTAACTCAACTAAAATGGAATACATAAATCCAGATCCTTTCTCCACTCCTTCCCTCAAACACTGCTGGGAATTACTTTCCTACTATGGAAACTACACTTCATACTAATATCCACAAGCATATGAAAAGTGTGGGTTGCTAGAAAACGGAAAGAAAAGCCTATGCCTTCTGTCACACGTTCTTAAATAAAATATGTTCACACTTAGAATTTAAAGATGCTAAAAAAAGTTGGTAAAAGCATGAGCAAACTATTGGGAGCTGGTCTAATTTTCACTCTGCCTTCATTTTCCTCATTTAGGAGCATCAGCCTACGCAATACTTTTTGCTTTGGGGCTGAGAAGAATATATGACTATTTTTTCTTTTTTAACTACAAATCACATATTATGGGCTTATACATCCATTTTTACGAAATCATAAGTACCTCTCACTGTGCAAAACAGCTACAGGAAAATTTATCAAACAAAAAATTGGGCAGCTTCCTTTGGGACCTCCACAATGATGATTGCCAATGCTCAAATCCAAATCTTCAAATACGATTGACAATTGTCCCCTATTGTCACAATCAACTAAGCATACTGACCTGATATCAGGACATCAGAGGTATTCAGCAGTTATTTTAGTGGGAAAGAATGTGTTTCCTTCATTAACTAGACCAAAAATGGAAATGTTTCTTTATGGAAGTGAGAAAAAAAAAAAAAAGGCAATAAATTAGTGTCTTTTTCAGGCAGTTAGATATGGAAAATATAGAACTGGCAGACTGTGTTACTAGTAGGATGGCCATACACTGAGTTCTCACGAGAGCTATCACACCCATGAGTCAACTAATTTTCCCCAAATGCAACTTATTTTAAAATCAGTAATAGAAAAATTGCCACAGCAACAGTGTACCTCAAGAGAAACAAGAGCTTAACTCTGCAATTCACACACTCACACAATGCGCATTCAGGCTCACAATCAAGAAAGACCACAAAAATCAAACAAGAAGTCAAAGTGACTCATTCAACTTCAGGGTGACATATGAACATTTGAAATCCCCCTACTTCTTCTTCCTGAGGTAGAAAATCTCAATTTGCACACTGCACTCAGAGTTGCAGAGACAACTTTAAAACAACAGATAACTACACACTAATAAAGTTCCACTTGCAGGGCTGCAGGTAGGGAGTCTGAAGCAACCAGCTGAGCTATGAGCTGCCTTAACCATCTCAGTCATTAAAATTCACCATGTTCCAAAGCATCTTTCAAAGTCTGTACAACTGTCAAAACACAATTTACCTTTCTCTGACTTGCCAAAGTATGTAGGTTTCCCCTGTTAATTTACACAAAACAGTGAGCTGTCAATATGAAAGGCTTCAAAACACCACAGTTAAAATATGGAAACACCATCAAATATTTGGAAATTAAAGATGTATCTTACCCTACATTGAAATTGGAGTGCCAACAGTTTGGCAAAAGAGAAAAGAAAAACAAAAGCGTGTTTGGGAAAAAAGAAAAAAATGTTGTGTAGAGGCCTTTGTACCACAGGTCCAGCCAGCCACAGGAGTGAGACTCCATAGTACCTGTTGAGCATCACTATTATTTTTCAATAAGTATAGTTTTGCACTGATTGAATTTGCAAGGGTAGCAAAGGGATTTCAAAGGTAGAAATTATAATGAGAAATGGAATATGTAAAAGTTCAGACTCATTAACACGGGTGATGTGCTTGATCCAAGAAACAAGAGCAGAGGTAGGAAACAAGCTGAATAAAGCACAGCCAATTCTCAAAGCAAAAACAAATGCCACCTATACAATTTCTGCCCACGAAGTGGAAAGTTCAGATCCAAATCTGCAGCAAGGGATATAAAACTTCCATGGGAACATAACATGCTCAGGCAGACTCAGCTCTTCTCATTACTCAGCTCTAACCTTTGCATCTGCATAAGAACCCTTTCAAGACGTGCTTAGTGCACATTAAAAAAATCTATCATCCAGAATGATAGAAGTCTTAATGAACTCATACTCAGAGAAAAAAAGATGAAACAGAATTGAAGACTTAGTCCCCACTTATGACCTGTATTATACAAAGGTACGGGCCCATCCATGCCTTCACATGAGGCTGAAGGGTTTCTTCATTCAGAAACTTAGCATCTTAAGTTCACACCTCATATTGCCACCTCCTTGCACACACAGCCTATCCTCCTGCCCCATTACCTTGACATTTTAGAGCATGGTCTCTAATAAATATGCAGAAGGCAAAAAGTGTTTTATACCACATGAAAATGTTGTTATCATACTTCTAGAAGAAAAAGATGAAGTTTTCACTTTATAGCAACCATTCAAGCAGCTAAGTCTTTAAAAAAATGGGTCAAGAAACAAGCTGGGTAGCAGTAAGCAAAGTAATGGCATAATCAGCCTAACCTTATTCTGCATGCTATTTGTTCTTCTTCATGTGCTACATAAATACACAGCTTTACCTACTAACACGGATGATCAGTTTAAAGATGCAGTTGTTTCACATGGAAAGAAATACACTCCTTACATTTGTGAAAGGGAATTTTCCGTTGAACAAGAAGCTATGGCTTGAAACCTCTCCACTGTGCGGTTCCTCACTCTACAGGCCTTTCTCAACATGTAATTAGAATACACAATGGGTAACGAGTGCCCTGAAGCAAGAACTAATTCTTGTGTTAACAGTCTACTTCACCTTATAGAATCATAGAATATCCTGAGTTGGAAGGGACACATCAGGATCATCAAGTCCAACTCCTGGCCCTGCACAGGACACCCCAAGAGTCACACCATGTGCCTGAGAGCATTGTCCAAACACTTCTTGAACTCTGTCAGGCATGGTGGTCCAAACACTTCCCTGGGGAGCCTGTGCAAGTGCCCAGCCACCCTCTGGTTTTCCTGATACCCAACCTAAACCTCCCCTGACTCAACTTCATGTTGTTTCCTCAAGTCCTATCTCTGGTCATCAGAGTGAAGAGATCAGTACCTTCACCTCCTCTCCGCCTCACAAGGAAGTTGTCGACTGCAATGAGAAGTCCCCTCAGTCTCCTCCAGGCTGAACAGACCAAGTGACCACTTGGTCCAGCCAGATCCCTTCAAGGCCTTTCCCCATCCTTGTGGCATTCCTTTGGACCACTCTGTAATAGTGTAATGTCTTTTTTATATTGTGTTTATAAAGGGCTCTGTTTCATATTGTGTTTATATAGGGCTCTGTTTCCCCACCACCACCCCCTAAATTCTCTTACTCTATTTTTAAAGATAAAATCACAAAAGCATTGTTCTACAAAACAGTATCTGCTACCCCCTAACACTATGAGGAGCACTGCTGCTGGTGATGAACTGAAACTATTGTTCAGTTCCAGTGACACAAAGACTTCTCCCACCCCCTTGAGAATGCAGTTCACAAATCCCTTTGAAGGATTTGTGAACAACACATAAATACCATTATCAGTAACTTAAATATGATCTGATGGTATTTTCAAATGAAAGTTTTATAACTGCATGTTATCCACTCAGCTGACCAAGCGCAGAACAGATAGGCCTTCTAGACAGAAAAACACTATTTTGGTCTCTACTTCTAGCTTAAGACAGAAGTTTAACAGTGGCATAAATATCCATCACACGTGCCTCACAGCAGCAACTGTGTAAGATATAAAACCTGTGCTGCTGCTACCCTGCGCACTTCTGCCAGCTCTCCTTGACCCTGAAACTGAAACACCTCTCCTCCTGAAGCTGCAGAAAGAGAGTGCAGCGCTGGAAACTCAAAAGGATGAGGGACTGCAAATCCCATGGCTGCTCCAAGTCAGAGGAAGTGAATGGTTAAGAAAGAAGTCTTGCCAGTCCATCCTGAGGTGTACTGAAGGTACAGCTGGCTTGGCAGCACAGCCACGCTGGGAACTGGCACCCGCACCTTAGGAGGTGGTAAAGCTTTATGCTTGGTTGCAGATTTTTGAGTGCACTGCTTCATGACAAGCTATTTCCTGGGTTTTGTAACAAACAGAAAGAGACAGAAACAAGCAGGAAAAAAAATAACAGAAAGTTAAAATAAGCCGTAATTTTGGTTAGGTTTTTGCATTATTCCTTGTGTACTGGTTGCTTTCAGGGGGGAAGGGGAGGATAAAAACATTGTCTTGCACAGAAGTGTTTGTGAGTGGAGTATGGCATTTGCAGGAAAGTGGACTCTTCAAGAAGCCTCTCTGTACACACACAAAAATAGCCCTTTCTGGCAAGCACCAAAGCAGTTACAAATGTAGCAACAACACTTACACTGTGAACTCTGCGGGGCAAGAGCTTTAAGCATGCAAAGTTCTAGCAAAACTGTATCTCTGCCCATGACAAGGACTCCCAGTGCCTATAAATAACAACACAGAAGATCACAAAAAGTTTGTGTGTACCAAATTTTAAAAATTAAGTTCACAAAGAGAGCATTTCCATAGAAGTAAGCTTGACTACATGGAGTGCTAAAATAAAGCATATAAATGAAGATCAGAGCCCTACTCATTTTGGCCAGTACAGTTCAGTTATCACTGCCTTAAGCATAAAACGAAAACAAATCTGGAACTCATGTCAGTCTCTTGCCCTGCTGTGGATCACCACTTCTTGCCACTTAAGAGTGAAAACTATGGTTTCACTTATACTGGAAATTCGACCTTGTGATTAAACCAAGGTCAAAAGGAGGGTGCAATTAACATATCTCTACACATATTCTCCATGTATACACAAGTACTACGTGTTTTAAAAACTTAGGAAACAGCTTATGCTAAATGTGACATCAGCTAAAGAGTTTTATTTAGACTGGAAAATTCTTTGTGACAGAAAATCAGTTTTAGTCTATTTAACTGGTAATGGACAATATAAGCAAGACTTATTAACAGCGTAAGCACTTACATAGCATGAAGTGCTGTATTTTGTGATGTTGTATTAGAAATCAAGGCAAACTGAAGTGATTAGTATCATCCTGATATGCAATTGTGATAAGAGCATTAGCTAGATGCGGAGTCAGTTACCTATTATATTTCATACACTTCTGAAAGTAGCTTGTTTTTTCTGGCCATTAAATGTTTTTCTGCAATTGCCTAGATTTTATTTCATGTTTTTATTCAGTTTCATGTTTTAAAGTTATTTGGCAAGCATATCTCAATTTTCTGTACACAGAAGGCACCTTTTTCATAATCTTAAACTTATTTCTGTTTTTTCTGAGATAGCCAATGAAAAAGTCCATGTGATTCAGTCTGGTTTAACAGATGCCCTGGCTCCAGCCAGAACAGGGTTAATATTTGCAGTAGTCATGAGGGAAAATGGCTAGGACCGGGAAGTTATTCCATACCACCTCACATCTCTGCCAGAGGTGGGAGGTAGGGAGTCTCTTCCAGCATGGAGGGACTCCTTCTGGCTGAGTAACCTCGGCAGAAGCAGCAGTGGGATGGCCCCACTTCCAAGCCAGACGGAGTGGTGAGGGTGGTGTGGCTGCCGTCAGGTCAGGTCGGCCTGGGGAGCATTTTGCCTGTGAGTCACTCTCCCTCTTTCGCACACTTCTGTTATTAATATTGTTGCTGTTACTATTCCTTTTCTCTCATTGCTGTTTCCACTAAATTGCACCTCACATCTCTGCCAGAGGTGGGAGGTAGGGAGTCTCTTCCAGCATGGAGGGACTCCTTCTGGCTGAGTAACCTCGGCAGAAGCAGCAGTGGGATGGCCCCACTTCCAAGCCAGACGGAGTGGTGAGGGTGGTGTGGCTGCCGTCAGGTCAGGTCGGCCTGGGGAGCATTTTGCCTGTGAGTCACTCTCCCTCTTTCGCACACTTCTGTTATTAATATTGTTGCTGTTACTATTCCTTTTCTCTCATTGCTGTTTCCACTAAATTGTTCTTATTCCAGCCTTCACCTTTTGTGCCTCCAATTCTCCTCTCCAACCTGCCATAGAGGATGGGGGAAGAGGAGGGAGGAGCAAGCAGTGCATGGTTTTAGTGGGGGCATTAAATTGGGGAATACCATTCATAAAACACAACAACAGATTATTAGTGTGAATTTTAGAACAGGTTTAGAGAAAACGAGTTCTTTTAGAGCCATTGAGTGAATATTCGCTATGTTTAAAGTGGATTTTGGTGTTTTCTGGAGTTATTTTTCTATTCTTATGCTATGACAGTGTTTGCATCACAAATGATTTCTGATTCATTTACAGCAAGAAATACAATAACAATGTTCAAAGTATTCTAAAAAAGAAAAACAAAAATATAAAAAATCCTTGGAAAACAGAAGGGAAACTACAGTCCAATAAGCAAGACACACATGCCATCAAGTCCACCAGTCAACTCCACTGACTGAAAAATTAAGAAGTTCCAGCTTTAGAAATGAAGAGTAGTACTATCACCCTACAGCAAGTTTTGAAATCTCCTGGAATATACCAGCATTTCAAAAATCAAGTTTTATTAACCAAACCAGGCTTATGCTTTATCTGATTTTAAAAACAAAAAAAACCAAAAAAAAACCAAAAAAAAGGAAGTCATATACAAGCAGAAATAAAATGGAAGCACATTACAGAGCAGCGGTAAATAAAGCTAAGTTTATGGATCCGAAAAAACAGAAGAACATCAGAATTTCTAGAAATACACTACAGTGTAATAGTAAGATAGGAGTGACAGAAATAACGTGACATGAATTACCATTATCAACTGGAAGAAAAAACAAATAATGAAACCCAAACTCATGCTTTAAAATCCTTGAAAATTAACAAAGGGTTAAAAAAGACCAGTGATCAGTCAGTCACAAGCAATTTGACCATGCTGGACTCAGCATCTTTCCAGGAACCTACAGCACCAGGAAAATGGAGAATTACAACTTTTGCTCTTCTCCACACATACAGGCACAAAAACATTTTTATGGGTATTCTGTTTCAGAAGATGGAGGTGTAATTTAAAAATAAATCTCTCCTAGAAATAACTCACAGATGATGCAAGTTTGAATCTCCAGGTACTGTCTCAAAACCATGAAATATTCTTGAAGTCTGGTGGCTTTTATACCAACTATATGAAGGCATTGCTGATGAAAATTTGCACCATTCCTTTTTTGACTCTGGCAAAGAGGGGAGAAACTACACAGGCCAGACATTAAATAAATACATACAAACTCCTACAAACACTCACACAACATTAAGGCTACTGAAGGGATGGAATAAATCACAAACAAACAGCCAAAAGACAGAGTTGTCTGGGGCAAGTTTCAGCCCCAAGATGAATATTCAACTTGTGGCACCTTATCCTCTCCTTTCCAGGGGGCAATTCAATTGAACATAATGTTCGTGAGGTAGTTCCCATATGCACAGCCACACAAGCCCAGAGAAGCTCTCACTTTGGTAGTGACACGAGACCACCAGATAAACCACATGATGGTATGTAGAATCCATGCGATTATTTTTGGAATAGAGATCTTACCATTTAGACTCTACTTCTGAAGCAGATGAATTTGATTGTCATTCAGTATATGCAACGATCAATATATGATACAAAAAGATATTTCAAAGGCACTCCAGTGCCTTTAGAAGGAATGAAGTTAGTATGGCATGTCTTTTAGTGATTGGTAATTTCTGAAAAACTATCACAATCTTACTTGACCCCTAGTCTAAGTAGGGAAAAAAATTTCCGTAAAGAATCAATAAAAGCACTTCAATCACACCTGACCTAGTGAGTAAAAAATCATATGGCATCCTATTCAGCACATTACTAAACAAGAACATCTTACAGTAACAAGAAAAACTTCAAGTTTTTGTTTTGGAGGCAATACAATGAACAAAGACATGCCTGGGCACTATATTCTCATGCTTAAGGGTTTTTTTTATCTTAGTGCCCTATAGATCTAAAATTCAATGCATTCTGCTATAATGGTAGAGTTTGAACAGAAATGCCTACAGGAGGCGGGGAAACATCTCCAGGCAGTCTTTGTCAAGGCTTGGAGAGAAGGGGCTTGGGAAAGACTTTCATTTCTCTTCCTTGTACAGCATCTCTTGTTCTTCCTGTAGTTAAACTCACAGGTGAGGGCCACCATCACCTCCAGGACAAGAGCAGCATTTTTCAGCTAATAAGCAAAGCATGTTTCTGCAGAGGAGAAAAAAAAAATTTAAAAAAAAAAAAAAAAAAGCAGACCAAGATGAATACTGGCAGAGAAACGACCTGAGCTGCAATAAATGCTTGAGGGGGAGGGGGAGTACTTGCCACAGCATCACCATCTTGCTTCTGCTACAACAGCATCATCTAGCTGATCTCACCACTGAGCTGAATTGAACAAACTGAACAGGAAGTATAAAGTAAAAAAATACACAAGATATGATTTATAATATACTCTATATAAGAACCACTGGTTTAACTCTCTGCATTTCAGTACATCCTGACAGAAAGGGGGGGGAAAAAAATCAATATATATCATAAAGCAATGGTTCTTACAAGGGAAAAAAACAGAGAACTAAAAACCCAGCTGCACTTGCTGTTCAATTAAAAAAAATGAAAGCGCAGTTTGGGAGAAGTAATGTTATGGCACTGATATATCTTAGAAAGTTACAAGTTTGTTGCTAACAGATTAAGGAAAAACAGATCATCTTTCAAATGCTGAGAATAGCACATGTGTCCCCCTCTAATGAGTGGCAAGACTCATAAATCATGAACAGCAAAATCATGAGCTCCAAGGGAGGTCTACCTCTTCATCTGTGACAATTAATGTGTCACCCTCACAGCAACCCAGAGGCAAATTCCTTATGCTATTTTTTATGCATGTATTGTCTTAAAACATATCTCTTCCAAAATTACACTTGACATTTCTTTAATGGACTGACTTGCACTCCAGCCAACCAGCATCATGGATTTACAGACATCAGACACAATAAAGATCTTATAAAATTCATCTAATGTTCTGCTCTCCCCCCACCCCAATATAAGGGGACAAAAGGCATTGAAGTATCTTTTTTTTTACTTATTACCAGTAACACTATACAGGGAGACAGTCTTCTCAAGGTTTGTCATGCATTTTTCATGATTAAAAGCAGTGTAAAATAGTCTATGGTTGTGACCTATATTCACAAAACAAGGAAACGTAAATGTAAATAAGGAATAACAAGGGAACAACAAAATGTAAATACCCATTCCACAGTATGCACAGAAATCAAAAGGCTTACCTTAGGGTAAGCTTCTACTATGCCTAATTATTAGGTTAGTCCCTGATAAAGATCACAGCCTGCATCATCTGCCTAGCACTTTAAACTTGCTTCAGTGCAATTTTCTTTAATACCTTTGCACGCTGCTTGTGTGCAAAAAGACCTCAACTCATGCTATTTCCTGGGGTTTTTTCTCTCTTACTTTCATCATATATTTTGTGCCATCTGCAGACAAGCAGCACTACTCACATAAGTTGTCTTACTAAAAGAATCAGTCAGAGCATTCAGCAGACAAAGCCTGAAAGCTTGTCTCTCCCTATGAACAGGGGGAGAGGAAGAGGTTTATAGCAGTAAATGAGGGTTTTGACAAGGAAGCTGCAGCAGTTTTCTGCCAGGGGGTAGGACACCGTCCTCTCCCATCCCATTCCTGCCCAAGGACTGCCATCTGTGTAGCTGAGACAGCAGAAGAGAACAAATGCCCTTGCCACCCTCACCACTGTTCACCCTCAATGTTATTTAAACCATAACGCAATGTGCTAGGATCAAAAATAATTGCCTGGATTTTATATTTATTAACCTTACAGGAAATTAACAGCATTTTTAAAGTAAAAGAACATAAATCCAACTTTGTGTATTCAGCACCTCACTTTAAAAGCTGGCAATCTAAATTTTTTGCCCTACAATCTACACTCATAAATGAGCACACACCAGTAGGCACACTACTAGAAAATCAATTTTCCTTCTGCAGGTACTACTATCCAAAGTGAGAGGTAAAAAGAAGTCAAGAGCTCTTCAACACCTGGAGTTTGCAACACTGGTATCTCTATCATACATCCAAGCAACGAGAGCAGGTGAGCATCTACAGGAAAGCATTGAATGGGTCTTTGCCCTGTGAGCTCTGGGAGCCAGCACGCCCCTCCTCCGCCTCAGCTGCTATTAATGGTCAGGAATCAAGATTAAACAAGGAATTCACAACCTGATTCTGCCGTCCTACCCAAAGGCTTCAAAACTCCAGTTCTTTCACAGCAGACATAATTTTACTGCCTCAATGACAACAATCTCAACAGGCAGTGAGCACAGAGGAAAAAAAGAATCTGTGATAAAGAGCTATAAGATCTCCAGCTTTCATCCAAATTATTTAGGACTTTAATTCAATATTTGAGATATATCCTGAAATTCTGAATCACGGTGGGGGGGGGAGGAGAAAAACCCCATCTTTTAAAGATGGGGGAAGACAGAAAAGTATCTCTTGCTATGTTTCAATATCTCACTACTACTTCCAATGTTAGAAAATTCACAAGAGCATCTCTTCTTGCATCAGCTCTGTGGCTGTTTCTTTCACTACGATGACTCTGGAAGTGACTAACACCATAAGCATGTGAATGCCACACTACAGCACTAGTGCTTACATGCTGGGACCTGAAACACTTTGGCACCAATCAGAAAAATGAGATGGTGAGATTTTCATTTGCATGTCAGAGGCTGCTATCACGTCTCTGGGGGATGGTCGCACATTTTTCCAAATCCCTACAAGACTACTCGGAACTCAAACCATGCAAATCTGGCACTCACTGGAGAGGAGACAGCTGCCCTGCAGAGACTGCAAGCCCAGGAGGATGGATACTTGCCATTGAAAGTCAGGCCTTATTTTTCACATCCCCTGCTACTCCAGCAGCAGGCCACCTGGCACCAGCTGGCCAGGCACTCTCAAGCAGCACAGAAAGAATATAATTTCACCAAATTGACTGGTGCCTCCAGTCCCCTGACTGACATGCATGTCCTTGTTGCACAGGTAGAGTAACATTCATAGGGCTCCTAAAGGCTTCCTGTTACATCCTTACAGAAAAAAAAAAAAAAAAAAAAAAAAAAAAAAAAAAGACAAAACCCTGGTGAGGGTCCTGTGAAGCAGATGCAAGGAACAGAAGAGATCATTATGATCTTTATTTCTTCATACTTACACTAGAGAACTTCAGTGGGCTACACAAAATTAATGAGGACCCGTATTAAGCATGTAGCCACTCCCTCTTTATAATGAATACATGGGCATTAAAAACCCTGCTGCTCTACTCAAAGCAGATGGGGTAATGCTCGGCAGCCCCAGCTTTGAATGCATCTGGTAGCCTACTGTCATCTTTCACAAAGCTCCTTCTCAGTCCCTAGGCAGGGGCTGCTGGTGTGGGACACAATACAAGGCTCCACGTAACCACGGCCAAATGGAACTCTTAACACACTTCAGACCTCAGCGGCATAAATAGGCTTCCTCACACTACCTTGCAACAGGAAAACACAAAAGATACCTTGGACTGGATTTGCAAAATTGCTGAAGAAGCTTGCTCAAAGAAATTAAGTGATGTGAGCCATGTACCTGCAAATACACCAGAGATCAGCGTAACAAATAGGACGCGTGACTGGAAAAGCCTGGCTTTCATTGAAATGCTTGCTTCATCACTGGTGAAAAAAATCATCACCATTGCCACAACACCAGAGGACAGTTTTGAGAATGTTTAACTTCACAGTGAATATTTTGCATGACTCTCTCCACTCTGGCTTATAGCTTTTCTATATGTTAACTAGTTATTAAATAAATAATAATAAAAATCGAAAATTAAATTTATTATTGAATAAATAGTTGTTTAATAGTAACTACTATTACGTAAAATTTAAAAATTATTCTTCTTCTATCGTTTATATGACAGAAATAGCAGTGGCTAAGAACTCTGCACCAGAGATGTTTATGAAGCCACGCACGTTAATGAATACCCGGGGACTCTTCATTACACGAATCGGTGACAATGGAGTAACGGTTGGAGCAAATGCAGATGTACAGCCCCATTCATATGCATATGCCCGGGTCCAGCCGATCCCAGGCTGGCTGGGGGATCCTTTGTCCACCCGCCCGCCCTTCGGGAAGCAAAGGCCGCAGCAATACAGTGCAGTGACTCCTTTGGAGGGGCAATCAATTGGTAATAAAGCACAGCCATGACGCTTGGGCCAGGCTCCTGCACAAGACCCAGATATGCTGGGTACATGTGCAAGAGTGAGCGATATCTCCCAAAACAAGGAGAAGGGGCTTCAGATGCACATGACAGCGAGGAAGGGATCAGGCAGTTGCAGCACTCCAAAAGCCTCCCAAGAACTGAAGGTGTGTTTGTCCGTGCGTGTGGCACCGTGCAGGGATGGGACTGCGGCCACCGTGAGATGAGAAGCACCAGCATTTCAAAATGGCAGTCTCATCCCCTGCACGGCTTGACACACGAAGCTGCAACAGCGCAGGTTTGCGCTTGAAATTAAATGCATTCAAAACCAGAAGCATTTGTCACCAGGCTCCCACCCCCAAGAAAAGGCCTCTCAGACAAAAAAAAGCAAGTGACCGCTGAGAACACAGCGGGACCCACCGTGCAAGAAAGGCTGTCAAAGGTGCCTGTTCAGCTAGCAAAAGATTTAGAACAGAGCATTTTATTCCTCATCTTGCTTTGAGATAGCACTACACTACTAGTGAGAGGAAGTCAAAATGGTTTTCAACATTTATACAGACACAAAACTGTGATTTTAACTCGATTGCATTCCTTTAAAACACCAATTTCAGCACAGCGCTCTGTAACAAATTTGTTCAGACTAGGACCCAAATCCATACCACAAATGCTTTCCATGACGAAAACAGTGTTTATCAAACATGTACAAATCCTTAAAAGAAAACATAATGACTTTAGGGGGTAAATGCAACTAAAAAAAAACCCCTTTTTATAAATGTGTTGCCCTCAATTTGTTTTTGCATGACATTTCTGGCTCCAAAATCTCCACAATACAATACAATCCATCATTCGCTTAGCCATTATCAACCCGCAACGTGTAATACATTCTTTAATTTCATGCCAACTTGCATAAAAAAAAAATAATCTTTGAAATATTAAATAACTAAAGTATATTAATTGTCACTGAGGTCCAAATAAGATATTTGTATCAAATACTGCCAGTTTATTGCTTTACCAGCTGCTTATGAACAAGGATAACACTTTCTAAAAGGTTCTTTAAAGGCTTATATTATTCATCAGTTTTCTGAAACTATTAAGTTACACTCCCTTTTCCCACTCCCATCACCAATTGTAGGTCTTTGTTAAACATTCTTTTAGCTTTTACCATGGCAAAGAAAAAAAGCGATGAATTGTGGGATGCCTCTTACTCCGGGGGAGAGGTTTTGAATAGAACAGCTGTCCAGAGGTCAGGCAAAAACGCATTCCCCTCTCACAATAAGGGGCTTTTTGTGGGGAAGGAATACGAATTCAGAAAAAGAATTTATGGAATTGGGCAGACAGAATAAGAGGTTAAAGAGAGAACTTCAATCAAGAGGAAAGGGGGGGAAAATAAGGTACTGCAAAAGAGAAGGGAGATGTCACCAGCCACACTGGAAGGGAGCAAAATGCTGAAAAAGTTGTTCTATTAAAAATAAATACAGAGAGAGAGAGAGAGAGAGGGTTGCTGGACAGGAAGAGCTGACGATAGCTGGCCCTGGGAATGCAGGCCAGCACCATGGTAGGGGCTCCCTTTCCCTCTCCCTTCTGCAGACCGAAACCACCTCAGCAAAATGACACCCCCACAAAAACAGACCATGGGAGTGGGTGGATGAGGCACTCTCCAGGAAGGTGGGAAATGGGGACTTGACTGTTTCTGTACTGAAAGAGCAGTGAACCCAACATTTGCTTCAAAAGGACCTATTTCAGAGGAAAACTGAGGCCACAGCTCTGTTTCTGTGGTTCAGATTTGCAGACGTCTGCTGAGCACACTCTGGATCCTATTGGCTGCCTGATGTTAAAGCAAAGCTTTTGTCAAAACATATCACACTTCTTACAAGCATCTTTCTTGCCTCAGAATGAGGGGAAAAAAGGGAAGGGTAGTTCTGAGTGAACACCTGCCCTTCCAAGCTGTATAACAAGCAGGTCTCACACTTGCCAAAGGCGTTATTAACAAACACCACCAAAAAATCCTGTGTGGTAACGTTTTTGAGAGGGTATCCTTGTGTAAGGGTTAGTTAATGCTTATCAGCATAAGACACAGGGCAGTGCTGAGGTGGAAGTTACTTCACTTTTTAACCCATTGTGTTGCCCAAGAGTCTGGCAGCTGCTTACATGACTTGGAGCAAGCACAGAATCCTGCTCAGAAGGATTACATGCCCCCACAGCTACAAGGAAACTACCATAAATCCCCCCACACCATTTTCAGAAATTTATCCCAATGTGATGTACCCCATCACATACTTATACAAAATATTTTATTCTATATATTGTAATAGAAATACAAAACATTAATGCAGATGCAATTTTTACAGGCACAAGCCTGCACCTTTGCATAAACTTTAAAATGTGACTAAAAATAGAGTTTTCAGTTAGATTTCTTCATATTTCTCAATCAAAACAGAAATTAAAGGAAGTGGCAGGTATTGGAGCTCACGAACTTCCTTAAATCTGAGCTATGAGGCTGGCTAAGCACACAGTGCTCAAACGCCTGAATCTGGATTGTTTTTATGACAGTGAAAGACTACGCAGCACTCACAGCTTCTGAGGTAACTTTTTCCCCCCACTGCATTAATAGTGGGACTAAGAATGCAGCAGTTCAGGAAGAAAGCAGATGCCATCCTACAAGAAAAGAAAACCAAGCAAACCAACCAAAAAACCCCACTCAACCTGGGGTCTTGACTCATTGAAGCACTTTCATGCCATTGAATTCTGATGTTATTTAAGCACATATTTTCCACACTTTGCTGAAACAAGGCTGGTACTCAGTCCATCCAAAATGCTGAGCAGCAGAAATGAAGCTTGTTAGCCCACGCAGAACTGGTACTCTAAGACCTGACCCATCACGAGTGCTGTGAGATGAACCCCTGGCTGTTCCTGACAAACACCCCAGTGCTGCTGGCACCTACAGCAATGCTCTCTAATCCACTGAAACAGGCACTGGCCTGCACAGCACAGAATTATTTTCACTGCACCTGCAGTGCACAGACAGGAGATAATTTACAATAATTTGTCAGGATTAACCTTTTGATAAGGCATAAATTTTTCCTAGGTTTAAAGCACTTTATAGAGGTGCAAAGGTTCATTTATATTAAGCAAATGCTGCATCAGCAGTTTGACAGGAGCAAAAACTGTGATGCTGAGACTGGTTACGACTCTGTTGGCCTTAATCTCTATCGCAATAAAACGAAGCTTGGCATTTCAGCATGGCAAGATATGATTCATAACCAGCCATCATTCTTCTTTAACTTTGGAAATGTCAAACAGGATAATTAACAGGAGATACTCGTGGGTTCACACGTTCCAGATGTAGAGATTTATGTGGACTCTGCATCACCAAACACTGACAAGTTATTTGGAGCCACATGTTTTAAAACTGCCTTTGTAGTTTCCTCATATTCAGCACAGCCAAATAGAATGAGTCAGATCTGAACAGTTCATGCTCCTGACCTCATCCAACATAATGAATAAAACAGAGTTGGTTCATTATCTTTTTATGTGCCAAATCCAGCTATTTATAAACATACAAATAAAAAATAAATTCTGTGGCCTGCTGTTCACATGCGAGTTTCATTCTTTCTCAAAAAACAGCCCAAAGAAGCCTACAGCAAACATTATCCAGTTCTCAGCCATTCACACCACCTACATTTATATTTACAGTGCTGTTCTTCACTCTACTGAAGTAGGCAGGTATTTTTAGCCATGCCATGATGCATGTTTAAAAATTGATTAAAATAAATACTCCTACAGCACTTCCATTTGAAGACTACACATCCCACACGGTCTTCTGCTGGACCAAACCACACATAATAAAGTGCCAAAATATTTTCTTGCAAGAGAGACACTTCCAAACATTATACCAGCAGAAGCTACCCTGATACTTTGCCAAGAGCCCAAAGCAACAACTAGTAACTATGAAATATAGTCATCTTCCTGGCTAATACAGAGAGGGAAACTCTTCCCACGCAGAAAGCACAGGCTCTGGGTACAGCTATGCACTGCATTTTGAATCCATATTGAGCACAGGCCATATCCATATAATAGAGATGCAAGAAGCAGGATTGCTCAGTAGATTATCACGTACTTCATTAAACCTAATCTCCTTCTCACTTTTTCTTTGTGACAAAGGAAAAAAATCTACGAAGAAACTATTCGATACCTAAAAAGCAACCTGAAGTTTTTGGTTTGACTTGTCATCAACAAATATTTTTATCATTTCATCATTGAAACATTTTAACAGTATCTAGACTCACATGTAAGAATATGACTAGTTACTAAAAAAGCTAGGTTTACAAGTCTTCAAACTTACTGCTATGTCCATTCAAAACAAAACTATTTTCAGTACTTTTTCTTTTGAATTACTACCATTTCCTTCTTTTGAGTGTGCAGAACAGCTAAATATACACCAAATTGTTAGAATCACACTTGTAATCAGTAGAGTATCAGAAATACAATTTCTAGACAGAGAACACATGCATCTACCATCTATGACAAATGCCAGACACTTAACATCCCATACCCTAACTCAGTAAAGTGCTTTCTATTCAGAATAGAATCTAGACCTCAGTATTGGCCTTAGGACTAAATGTAACCACACATTTAAGTATTTTGTTAAAATTAGGTTTTTGACACTTATCTCAACTTCAGGGACAGGTCTACCAGCATGCACCAAGGCAAGAGATTCAGAAATAAAGATGTATACATTCTCTTTTTGTTTGGAATCAGAACAGGGGAGTGTGTGTGTATGTGTGTGAGAGAGAGAGATTTTGTTTCTCCTCTTGTATTTTGAAGGAAAGAGAGCAAAGCAGACGGCAGAAAAAAAAGGACTATCTAGAAGTTTTGCTGGGAGAAACCAGTTGATAAATGGTCTGTTTAAAAAAAAATTCTAAAAGTTTTCTTATAAACTGTTGCCTTCTGCTTACTGTTTCTGTTCCTGAACTATGGAAAAATTAAAGCCCCATTCAAAAGAAAACATATCATTACTTGAAAATCATAGATAAAATGCTGCTAAGCAAAAAGAAAGGCTTTGATTGACAAAGTGGAACTGAAGGAAAAACACATCCACAGAAAACATTCATACCACAGATGAAAACTTGGATGCCAGAGAGAAATAAATTAGGTTTATAGCTTCAAATATTTGTACAAATCCTTTACTCCTACCCTATTATTAATGCTACTAAGTTCACAAGCTTCCACAAGAAATTTCAAAATATAGATACAACGTTCATCTCTGGACTCACTGAAACAGGTCTCTAACTTCAAAGGGCAGATAAAATGCAGCTAAACATAATGGAAGAAATAGTGCTTATCTACGGCCTAATGTCTTTTTTTCTAATATCAATGAAAGTAAAGAAAAAGGAAATACCCTTCACAGACTCTTACCTTCATCACATTATTTACATGAAGGAACTTAAAAACAACCGTTTAAATCACCATTTGTCTCAATGTAAAAAAAAAAAAAAAAATCAAGGTTGGTTTTTATTTATGCTTAGTTTTTTCCTTAAGAAAAAATATCCTGTGTTAGTGATCTTCAAGACCTTTTAATTTGAAATTAACAATTATCCTTACATTAGCTCCAGCACTTTGCCATAAATTCTATTTATATTTAATCAATGTGATTGACTCTGTTGGTGACCATGCACTGCAATGTTTAGGATTAGTATATCCTCACCTACTACACCCACTGCTGTCTTATGCCAGAAGATGGAAAACAAGCTCTCCTGTCTTCTCTTCCAATTTGCTCTTAATTTTGAATGGAATACAAAATACTCTACTGAACTAAATGGAAAAAATTTCCTCTTTATGAGCAGGCTGGCTTTGTCAAAGGCTCACACCTCAGGCATAAATCCAGCAGCCTCCCACCACTCAGTGAGCTGATTTTTCTCTCCAAGTTCAACAGAAAATTTGAATTTATTTTTTAACTTACTGTAATTTCCTCAAGCCTAAATAAACTCATAGCTCACTCTGCAGTCAGTTTTAAGTTCCATGTTATTTCAAGAAAATAGTGAACTATTACATGCTTTTTCAAAATAAAAATATTTTCATCAACCCAAGTCTTTCAGAAACAGGCCTTTGCAAATAATAAATTTTGCTTTTATCTCTAAATAAAAGTGCAAGCGTTGATTTTACAGCATTTATTTCCTTGTTCATAGAAACATCAACTGTTGTGATTTTATTAGTGCATTTCGGTATTTAAAAGAAATGGGAAGAAACGAAGCCTACCCAACCATTTTGTACAAAAATCACCCAAACCTCAGAACCAACAATTCCTCATCCTGTTTCTCTGCTTAACATTTACTCCTACCATTACACCAGTTTAGCCTTTTTGCTTTTCAAACATGGAAATATTTCCCTAAAGTGGCAGCAATTGAAACAACACCATAATTTCTCTTGTTTTGTACTGACAAACCAAAACTAGCCAAACACAAAGCTAATGTAAAAGCACAGAACAGCTGTATTTACATGCTGCACGAGGTGAAGCCAGAATAGGTAAGGCTCTCCACCCTCATCCCCATGACAGCACAAACACATTCAATATCTTGACTTCACTCCCAGCACTGCAATCCTCCACTGAGCCCATCTGCACCACAGACATTCTATGGTCTGTAAGTGTCCCTGTTCGTCAGCAGCCATGGCAAAGCCAGGCTCTCGGCTCCTCCATCACAAAACAAGCTCCAGGGGCCTGCAGCCTGCAGGCCGGAAGGGAACAGGGGAAGGCTTCATGTGCTCTCCGCAGGATTTTCAAGGCCCGCACAACTAAAAATCACCAGAACAACAAAAGGAGAAGCACATTTGTTTTCTAGGTCCTCCAGCTCATGTTTCAGCAAGGGAACAGGTGCCGTGGAGCTGGGCTCCGCTCCTCTCCAGGCCGCAGAGGCGCGGGCAGTCGCCCATCTTTAATCTGCCCCGGCCGAGCCTCTCGCTAAGCTCCTCACGTGCCGTGGGACACAGCGCAGCTGGCAAGGACAGCACAGACACCACAAAAAGCTGACACCTCCTCCCGGCCCCTCTGCCACCACCGAGCAGAGCAGAGCCCGGCACAGGCCAGCCCGGAGGGCAGCAGCAGCTTTAGGGCTGCCCTGCTCCCCAGGGGGACAGCCCTCAAGCACACCCCGCAGCAGCCTGGCACCTCCTTTTCTTCACCAGTGCTGATCCAAACTGCTCTAAAATCAGGTGGGAGCTCCTCCAGTTGTACCACGGCTCAAATCATCACACCGTGCTTCTAAAAATAAAAAAAAAAGGCTCCTCCTTTTATGGCAGAGCGGGAGGTGATAGCAAGATTACTGTGGCATGTGGAAAATATATGAAAAGGACAGATGTTTTTAAGAAAAAAATTCCTCCTTCAAATGCTGAGCTAAAACACTTTGTCACCTTCTACAGAGAAAATTTTTCCTCTGCACAAGAACACACAATAAATGAAGACCACTGCATTCAGAAACTGTTTCTTAGTTTGAGGTAGGAAAGTTTGTTAGCACTTGGAACCAGAAGTTTGACTCATCTTCTAAACAGCTTTAATGATCTCTATTTAAAATTACATAAATTTTAGCTCAAGTAAATTAATACATTTCTAAATTCTCCACAAATACCTTTTTTTTTTTGCCTGAGTTATATATCAGAGGATCTATTTTATCCTTCATACATAGCAAAGGAGGATCTCCATTTCAAGTGCCAGATCCAGCTGCAGAGATATAAACTTAATTACACCATGTCACAATTTCTAATCTCAGACACACGTCAACTTGTAAAGGTTCCACCTAGATACAGACTAATGCTGGAAACAGAGGACAGACTTCATTTCAATTTAAATGGGTTTGCTTGCAAAGTATATTGTTCTTCTTAGACAAGGGAAAGGACTGACAAGTAGAAATACCCTACTAGATTATTAAAGCATTAACTGTAAAGTCAAGAAATAAAGCACCGTGTGAACACAAAAAGACAGAGTTAGTGATGAAAGTATGATCACTTACTGGGATAGTACATTGATGCATGTGTTAAACACACCAGTCACACAGTATGGTACGACTATCAAAAATACACTTCTGATTAGGACTCCTTTAAAAGCGCATAATTTTTTTATTTTTTTTTAATGCTTACACAAAGGTTCATTGGGTACCTTTAACTGGATGGAGAAATTAAGTATAACTCTCTCAGTATTTTTTTTTTAATGCTCAACTATATCTGCATTTCTTCACTGAAGAGAAATTAGGAAAAAATATTATTCTTTCAACAGATCTGTTTCTTAGGAAGTACCACCTTCTAAAATGCAGTCCTGATATCTTTGGATTCAAAAAGACTGTTATCAACAGATTATCCTTTATTCAACACAAGAGGTATCATTCTTTAATATTCACTGAACAAGAAAAGAGCTCTTAATAAATCTGATAGCTATGCAATATTCAACTCCTATTTGATACCGCGGACAAGACATGATTCATCAGACATGCTTGGTTCTACCTGCATTTCAGCACATTTAGCAGGTACTGTTTGAACAGGCAGGTCTCTGGATTATTCCCATTTTCTCCTTTCGGCATTGCTCCAGTGATCCAGCACACAGCTATCAAGTGCTGACAACTTCTCACAAGCCCTGTCCTTCCCAGGCTCACCCTGAAGGGGAGAGGGCAGCTTACAGCAAAGCCATCCATCACTTTCCCTAACAAGAATTTTGAAAGCAGACGCTTCTTTCAGGCAGGCCCCCCAACATAGCCTGGGTGGAGGATACCATTTACTCCTAGAGCCAAGCACTATGGGAAAAGGGCCACATGCCTGGGACTTGCTCTTCCGTTTTGGAATCATCAAAGGAAAAAAAAAATGAAAAAGGAGAATGAGGTAGCACAATAAGCATAGGTAAGCTATTCTTCTAAAATTCATTGACTCAAAACAGACTCATTTTCCTAGTGACCAAACCCCAGTCTAAAATGACTCAGAGAAATTTTGCTCCCCTTGCTGAGTTCTGCCCATTTTTACCTGAGCCTACTGGCTACCAAAGAATGAAGAAAAATGTTAGAAACTAAATACCTGGGCAAATGATTCCTGGAACTCAACACATTTATTTACAAATGAGCACAGTTTTGCAGCTCACACCAAGTAAACTGTGCTCATGGAATTTGCAAAGCATGTGCACCAGGGGTTGATGTCTGTGGGGGCATTGCAAACTCATTCACTCAAAATAAAGGCTGTCCTACAGAGCACAAAGGGCTTGCCATTCAAAAACCTGCTTGACAGAAAGTAACTGTCAGGCATGCTAATCTCAACACTGAAAAAATACATCTAATTCTCAGAAGTTCGTGCCAAAGTCACTATAGTTCCCTGCATCAGTCTTCTCAAGGCAAACACACACTACTCAACCATCACTGACAGAATACTTCTAGCACTTATAACCAGATAACCAATATTTGGTTTTGAAGTACAATGTGGAATAAACAGACCCCTGCATCTCCTACAGGAAATCACCATCACTGGAAGTGCACAACAGAAATCCACCAGCACTTTCTTTTTCTTTCCTAATTTGTTACAGCTATTCTCCAAGGCCTCTGTGGGCAAAATAACTGGATCAAGTGATTGCTCTTTCTTTCCTGCTGTTTAGGGTTTGGAGAGATGATGCCTTATTTTCCTAAACTGATACACACAACTAATAAGAGAGTCTTAAAAGATCCCCTGTGTTGCATCTTGGAAACCACAGTTTCCATTTATAGCCAGGCAACATATAATTTTCATAATGCAGTGGAAACACCCAAGGACGGGATTTCAGTTGTGCCTTGCATTTCTCTTTATGCATCTACAAGCCCCTGGTGACTGACATCAGCTTCTAACAGTGCAGACACAGTCTCTTCTGCCACTTCTTGAAGGTAGTGCCAGCAGGTGATGGCCTGTGCCCTGCTGATGCTGTTCAATAATTTAACATGGCTAATACAAGAGCAATCTGGTTCCACATTCTTTTTTAAAGGTACTTCTTAATTTTTACATAGATGTGCCAACCTGTTAGACATAGCTACTGAAATCTAAACATTATATATTTAAATCCACAGTGCCTGAAACTCAAGTTCACTGTATTTATAAGACAATTTATACACACTGCGATCAGCTGCACCATCTCTACATGGGAAAAAACTTCTAGCAACAGCAATTTAACCAACTCATGCCTACTTTGCTCACAGGGCTCAGTTTTTCCCTGTATGATCAAGATGGGTTCTTTGGCAAGGCTTGTGTTTTGGGTCTGGGTTATGCAAGAAAAATTAATGGCTTCTTTGGCCACACCATCCTCTGAAACCAGTTCAGAAGAGCTCTGATCTTCCTGTTACCTTTTCAATCCTAAGTGACTTTCATACCACTTCTTCAAAGTTTAACATCTTAATCACAATTCAAATGTCTTTTGTTATAAGTAAAATGAGTG
>VZRL01005589.1:1434-17775 GCA_013397895.1 Origma solitaria
CCACTACTGGCAGACCCCTTATTGGTATTTAATTCAGGATCTTCTTGGTAGCTGGCCACTGCCAAGCAGATCCTTCATGCTGAGCTTATTCTCCCTTCTTTGAGGAACCAACAGGGGGCTACAAGCAATACTTTCTGCTCTTTTAAAACAAAAAGGGGGAATTGTGGATGCACTATTCTAAGAACTGTCTCCTTTCTCAGGAATCGTATGGGAAACAAGCTGAATTCTTCTTGCTCTTTCTAATCTATGTTTTTGGAACTGAGTGCTGTAAGGGCTTCAGCCAATCGCCCTGGGGAGTGGACGGCTACAGACCAATCACAGTTAGACTCTTAACCATGTATATAAGTAGAGAATTATTAATAAACTTCCTCTTGCCATTTCTGCTGGCTCTCTGCCTGTTTTCGCTCCTATATCCGTGAGCTCACAGCAACAGTGATGAGCTTGATTTTCTTCAGACCATGTCAACTGCGCTTCTGTACACTTCTGGTGAGTCAGTAGCTAATCTCTGAAGTCACTTAGAATACTTGTCAACCCAAAATTATGACTGTGTCTTAGTCACTGTTATGGACTAAGCCTTGAGTCACTTGAGTAAATTGTTTAAGTTACTTCAAATCTCAATAGCTTCCTAGCAACCCCTAAATTCAAGGTTTTCATCAGTCCTTATCTTGAAGGTTGTACTCACATGCCAAAATATGATTTCTGCAGTGTGTTTAAGGAAAATATCTGAGGGGTGAAAAATTTTAGTTTCACATTTGAATTAACTCTGTTTGAAGAAACTACATTGTCCCATTTACCATGGACTGCATTGCTGGTCATCAATGAGAGCAGCAAAATCACTTGCAGTTTGAAAATTAAGTTTATAAGAATAAAAAATGCTTGGAGGTAAAAGAACAAGAGAATGCAGAACTGCCTTTAAGGCACCAGTTGGACAGAAATGTGAAAGCCCACACAAAGGCATTAAAGCAGGCAGCACCCGAAGAAGACAGGCAAGTATCACAAAAATTTTAATGTCATTGTATTAATTTCCAATGGTTGTTTGTTAGCAAGCAACCATCATTTGCAATTTGTTTGGGCCTCAGTTAGGACAAAAAGCCCCTTGTTTCCAGTCCTTTTAATATTTAATAACCCTTTTTGAAAGGATGTTTGAGCGGAAGTGTTTTATATAGAGAATGACTGATAACAGCTCTGTATCAGTCTAATGAAGTGATAATTACTGTAAACGTGGTAAAAACCCCTAACGATAGCAAAATCTCTCCAATTCATGTATTATTTCAGTTTGCTATAGGTGGTGTATTTTCAAAATCATGGAATCATAAAATGGTTTGGGTTGGAAGGGACCTTAGAGATCATCTCATTCCAACCCTTCTACTACAGCCTGGGGCACCATCCAGTATTTGGGTTATCCACAGCTTCTCTGAGCAACATCTGCTAGTGCCTCACCACCCTCACAATAAACATTGAATTTCTTTGTAACATCCAACATAAATCTCTCCTCTTTTAGGTTAAAACAATTCCCTTACAAGCAGTCTGTTAAGTAAGTTTATCGCTATTAGTAATTTTATTAGTCATTTCATTAGTTATTTTAGTAGTCCTAAGATTTTATTTTTCAAGAATAAAAAATTGTTGTATCAAGTTTGTCATTTTTCATTTAAACCATGCACCTGTGATCACAGAGTTTGCTTCCTGAAGCATTGATCTTTANTATACATAGTGAGAGTATGTTGGTGATGCAGAGAAGTATCCAGCCTGTTCAGGGGAAGGGGAGATCTGTTCACAGACACTGTTGGTTACATGAGTGGTACAGAACAACCTCTGTGTTCCAGCCATGCCCCTCCTGGTTACTGCAAAAATGTCCTGGCCAAAACCAGGACACTGGAATAAGAAAAATCAACTGTAAATAAAATAGAATCAGTGGTCAAATTTGTTCAAAGGTTCAAAATCAAACCCTGGCAGGTGGCATCTGAATTTGCTTTAGTATCTCTGAATCTGGAAAAGGAGAAAGAACGGAATATTTATACCTAAAATTTAGTTCCTTGAGACTGTGTTTCGGCAACTTAGAAAAGATTTGACAAAGTCCGCCTAGAGGAAAAAGGGAGAACTGCAGAAATAATTGACTACTATAAAGATATTTAACAAACACTGAAAATGATTGCTATGAACCACACTAGCAGTTACCTGATGAGGTTACATAACCTCTATAGTTCTGATTAAATGAGCACAATGGTCTCTTTGGGATGCAGGTCCTGCAAAGGTACTGAGGACTATGAAGGGGTCAATCTTGAGGGACACACTTGACAATGACACAATTATTATTATTTATAATTATTATGATTATGATTATTAATGAATCATATTATTATGACTAATATAATTATAATTACTAAAACATTAATATTTTCTATTCTAGCATTAATTATTTCTTATTAATAATGAAACAGTACCACGTCTTATTTAATTTTAAATTTTCTCCCATCATGGAGCTTACAAAAATACATGTAGCAGGAGTATGGCCACAGATACAGATCGTTTGCCACACTCTTTGGCCCAGCAAAGATCTGAAATAATAATAAAGATATACTTGTGGGTATTTAATAAGGGCATACACCAGTAGTGTTACAGTTAATTTTCATATGTGAAAACCGATCTATTGGCTGTTGAAATTACTTTAGGCAGTGGAATGCAGCTATTCTAGCCTAACTGACCCCAAGAAGTAAGAGATAAGCACCCACTCTTCTGTGAAGGGTCAAATTTCTGAACAAGGCTTAATTCCCATGAAATCGTGCAATATACTTAAAATTCATCTGGATTTCTGTAACAGTGTCAGTTTGTACATTTACAGCACAACTGCAGACTGCAGTCAAAAATGGCTAGGCTCCAGAGAGCTACACATTATTGAAGAGGTAACTGGGCTTTCAAACTGATTTTGATTTGTGAAGTTTTATGCAGAAAGTCCAGTCTGTTTAAGAAGTTAAATTTTATTTCCATTCTAGAAAAAGAAGACTTATATCTGGTAGACTATAAAGAAGCATTGTAAAAGGAGACAGATATTCCCTGAAGGATGTTGATTTTTAATTAGGTTTTATATTAACTGGAAAAATATCTCAATATTTACTAAGTAAATATTTAGTATTTTATTTTAGACATGCAATGCCAACACATCTTAGTGTCTAGAAAGCCTCATCTGTTCACGATTCCTATTTATGATCACAACTTTATTAGGGTTTCATTAGCTTTTGATTAGCTCAGCTTTTACTTCTATTCAGTTTTCCCATTTCTTTTCTGACACTGTTCTGTTTTTTCTTCCCTCTTATATTGGGTACACTTCTTGTCCCTTTAACATCACCTTGATCTCTATCATTTACTACTCTCTGTCTCTGTTTCTCCTTCTCTTTTCCCAATTTTAATTCATTGACCACTTTAGCCTGTTATTTCCCCATTCACCGGTATTCCTTTTCCTTTCTCTTGATAATTTTTTTCTGTAGGAGTCCTAAACTATTTTTACTGCTGAATAGAATTCAGAATAGGTCTTACTTAAAGTAAGTCTTTACTCAACTATTTTTCCTTTTAAAGGGGTGGAACTGTTGCCTTTGAAATATTGTTACTGAAGTATCATTATAATTAGATTTTAAATTTTTTGCAGTAGCTATACTATTCAGTGCTTAGCCATTTTGCATTGCTCTGAATGTAGGTGCCAGATGCTTTTGTTCATTTCATCCTTCCCTGGAGATCCCTCCTCTCTAAACCTTGACAAGATTAATGTGTCATCACAAAAGTAGTTCTGAATCTGTAATAGGAAAATTACCCTAGGTAAGTGATAAAGAAATAAATCACAAAACTGTGGTCACTGAGGCTGTGCAGGCACTCTAACTTCATGCCCACCTTTCCACTGCAGCACCACTCCTGTCCTGGACAACTGTCTCAGAAATGGGCAGATGTGCAAATGCATGAAGAAGATGTTTTCTTTTGCACATTATGCAAGTCATAAATTATAATGGTAAATAGAAACTTTGTATTTTGTGCCTTTCTTTTAAGTATGGAAAGTTAATTGGTTTTATACCTTTCTTCTCACAGGTGGCATTTAGTGCCTCATTTTGTCAATCAGGTTGTGAGACAACAGACTTTAATTTTGCGTTTTCATTATTTTATGGCATAGATCTTCATTGACCTTCTCTTTTTGAATAGATGTTGATTAACAGGTTTGTTCTGCTGTTTCATGGCAACCTGTCCACCACAGTAAAGTAGTCAGGGTGAATTAGCGGAATGAAAAACCCTCCATCACCTACATATCAGTCTAAATAGAACAGCTTTTTGTCATCTCCTGATGAGGCTTAGATACTGATGCCGGTGATTTTTGTATTTTTCTTTTTATACACTTTTTATATATGTTTATACCCCTTCCCTTCCCTGTTACCCTCTATACACACTCCTTGTACCCTGCACAAATACTCCTTGTACTTTAGTCCTTCATATTTACAACCCTTGTAGTCTGATATTTAGCTTTGTTTGGGGTCCTGCAAAGTGAGGAAGACCAAACATTCATATTATCTCAGAACTAGAGGCTCCAACCTGTTCTCTCTTGGAACATGTTTTTGTAAACTAGGCTGTAGTCTCATTTTGGGAGGCGGGTTCATTAGAATAGGGGGCAATTATTCATTTATTAAGTTTCTTATTGGAGGATATTAGGTAGATATGCTAATTTTGTGAAGTTCATAAAAATCCGGTACGTGATGTACGGGGGTTATCGGCTTGTCGTTCGCTCCATGGTGTGTTTTCCACCTTTGATGAGTCTGGACACATAGGATCCTCCTAAACCGAGGTAAATTCCCTTTTCCCACTACTCCTGTGTCGGCTTCATATTTTTACCAGCCTGTTTAAGGCATCAGTACTTCTGAGGAGTGCACAGACCAAGGAAATATAAGTTCATTGCAGACAAGAGAGGCAAAGGCCAGAACTTTGATCAAAAAGGGTCATCAGTTTGGAAAACAAGGGGACCTGGGCTCACTGCTCTCCTAGGAAAATCGAGGCAAGGGTTGCCAGATTCACAAGCAGCACACAATGTAAGAAAGAAGAGGATTAGTGGAGCAGACAAAGTTTTAGTTACAAGAGAAAGGATCCTGACTATTCCATACAGGGAATACTTAAAAATAGAGGGCTTGAAGGCAGGATATGAAGAGCCCAAGAACCAGTTTTTCAGCATTGGGGTTAATGCAACTATGTCTGCATTACTGTGCTGCTGAAGGGGTGAGAGCCCTGCCTGAGGACCCACAGGCATGGCAAGCTCTGCAAAGACCCTCAAGTCTCTGCAGTGCCTCAAGAGACTTGATGCACCTCAAGTCCCTGTGCCTTCTTGGATCTCATATTCCCCAAATGTAGCATCATTATTATGTGCAAAGTGGTTAAATGCGTTATTGCTATGTGGCAGATTGAATGAGGAATAGAATAGGGATAATTGGGACTTGCATAAATGTTACTCTAATTTTATATTTACCAAGGAGACATTCCACAGCTTACAGTGAGATCATGATTTTCCAGTTATAGAAAACCGAGTCTGAGGAGTGTGCAAGCAGCAGTGCAGATGGACTGGGAACTGTACAGAAAGTGCGAGCTTTTACTGTAGATAAAAAAGTAGAAGGAAATAAAAGCCTCTGCTAGTTTTATCAAAGCATTTCATTAGAGATGGAAGTATAGCTACCTACTATATATTTCAAGGAGCTTTATCATACAAATTCTTGGTAGGAACAGTGTATATTGGACTCCTGTGCTTCCCAAAATACTGTTTTTTAGGAAAGGTTGAAAAACCTCACAGGTGTACACCAGGGCTTTTGATTGCATAATATTATGTTGGACCTTTTCCCTGAGCAACAAAAATGTTCATGAGATAAACGAGTACAGTTATAATCCTCTGTGGATTGCTTATTCCTTTGTTCATTCACTTATTCTTTTCTCAATGTGTCTGAAAAAAATGAATCAGTATGTATCATTTCTTACAGTTTATTACCTAATTCTTATTACTCTGATACATATTCCCATGCCCAAAGAAATTCTTATTAAGAGGTAGAATGCAAATAAAACATGTATTTAATTCAATGAGAATGCCAGCACAGCTAAAATGTGGAAGGCTGTTTTTTTAAAGATCACTGCTACTTGACACATAAATGCTTGCATGGTGTAGAAATGTACTCAGAAGGTCCAAACATTAACAAAAAGTGCCACAGTAGTCAGCGAGTATCCATCTATTTTCAAGGAAAGAGAGTAAAAGAATAAACACAATTTAAATTAAGAAATAATCCACATTAATCCTTTATACATGGCAGAATACAGGAGGATGTAACACCTGCTGTGAGAAAGAGCAGTGCCTCCATTTAAAGTTCATTTTATCCCAGTTAGTATTGGATTAAGGTTGGGCTACAAAGAAAGGGGAAAGCTGTCATCACAGGTTTGCATTTAGAAGGTTTCGACTAACTCAATAGGTGTAAACTACATGAGCATGAGCATTTGTCTCTGACCACTCTGTACTGTTCTGAATGTACATAGCAATTTCAAATCCTGAAACTTGAGAGGAGGAAAATGTGAAAAATTAATGAAGTAGTGGGAGTTCTCTGTCAGTTCTGTCTCAGTTCTCAGCCATTCTGGGGACAAGTATGCAGTTAAAGCTTGGCATTTCCCAAGAGGAACTTCAGCAGCAAGAAAAACAAGAAAAAAATGGATGAATCCTGAATCACATGAAAGTACACTGCCTTAGCTTAATGGCAGTCATTCGCATAAAATTTTATTATAATGTTATTGCTGAAGTGCCATTAAAATGGCAGATCTGGCAGTGCAATTCCAGTAGCTTTTAATGGATCATGGAGCTTTCCTTTAATGTCATTTTCCTTTTTCTCACCTTAAAAAACAAAACAAAACAAAACAAAAAAACCCCCAACAAAACAAACCAAACAAAAAACAAAAAACCAAACCAAACCAAACCAAACCAAAATAAAAAAAGAAGACTAAGGACTTTGTTTCCAGCATCATAAGATTATTACATTGGTGCCTTCATCACAGATTTTCTAACTTCACTGTTGTTCTGAGATTCCCCTTTTCACATGTGGGAAACACTAACCAGTGCACCTAATACATGCCCAAGGAAAGAAAAGGAAGAGGGGCCTCATAACGTTGCTGTGGCTCTTCATGAGTGCTCAGCCTCTTGTTTCTTCTGAGTGTGGGTTGGTTTTTTTCCTCTTTATGCAAGTAGAAGTGGACTCATAGCTTTCCCCCATAATTACACCATTTTCCTGCTTTACCCAATTGCTTTTCTTTCCTCTGCTGCAGGCAAATCCTCCAACACAGAAGATGGGACCAAGCTCCAGTACAGATGACGAAGAGAAGATTCACACCTAGGAAAACACTGGGAAATGAGGTCATGGCTTTGCTAAAAGCGTATTGCATAGAGAGTCTGTCAACCTGAATTTAAAAACATCAGGGGATTCTTGCAGGATCACCTACTTTGTTCTAATGCAAATCAACCACAGAGTTAAAATGCCCCCCCATCTTTCTCTGCCAACTTTGGGTGTGTTGGCTTCACTATCTCATCTTGGATTCCTGGATCTTTCTGTAGTAGTCTGGAATCCTTTGGTACCCTGTGATTTTTCCTTTCCTGGTAATTATACACAGAAAGGAAGGCATTTCTGGATGCCTTTTTTTTTCTATATATTCAGCGTACATGTATACTTCTCTCAGTCGGCAATTTTCCTTATACCACCGTCACATTCCAGGCCCTTTTCTTTACACCATATCATTTTTTTAATTTCAGGAAGGGGAGTGCTGGGCTTGGTACACTCTTCTGCTATCAGTCTCTGTGCTATAAAAAGAGTGTATTTTTGCTCCCTCCTTCTCTGTGCTTCTCCTGTCCAAGACCATACTTCTGGCATCATTGTAAAAGTTCATGCTAAGTTATTTACCTACTGTGCTCCTCAAATTTTCAGGGGACGCTCAGTCATGAAACATCTCTTCTTTGGAATCGAAAGTAATTTTTTTCCTCAGTCACATCATTAACATAAACAATATTTCTGGTTATTCTTTATTATTGCTTCATCCTTACTTGACCTATTATTGTGTTATCCATAAATGTCAGCTGCAGAGCTTTATATAAAAAGTATATATATTTACTGGCCTCCAGAGGTAAAAAAAAAGAGAAAAGGAGAAATATGCTACTTCAAGAAGGTTTCTTCTTTAATTATTGCTTTTTCTGATATATCCATTCAGACAATGTTCGATCTATGTGCTCTCTTACATAGCTCCACTTCATCTTTCTTTTAATTGTAGTATCTGTGTTACAAAGTACCCATTGAAGTTCACTCATGTTAAATACATGCAATTACTTGTAACAATGAAAATTTATAATCTCACCAAAGGAATAACTCAAGTTTACTCAATAAGACCTACTTTCCAAAAGAAGTACAGATTTTATTGAAAAAACTGGAGAGTGTAAGCAGGAGGAAATAACTACTTCAGTTGAAATGTAGCTGGAAAAGATGAAAGCTGGAAAAGAAAAAATTAATCAAAAATTTAAGTGTAGATGAAGAATAAGACAGGAAAATATAGTTATTTTTCCCTGGCTTGAATTTTTTTTTTTTTAACATGGAGAGAGTGAAATCTCATATCTGGGACTAAAATGAAGATATAAAATGAGTGTGAAATACATTTATGCCCACTCTGAATTAGCTCTGCACCAATGGGCTAGCAGAAATTAAAATGAGTGTTCTATGTTCTAGGATAACCCAAAACATTGTTGTATTCCACATCTAATTGTGTCCCAAAATGACTACTCTAGTGACCAGGGGTGCAGCCGGAAATGGAATTGCAAAATTGGGAGGTTTGCCCTTGTTCCTTTAAAAGGTCGAAGCACCGGAGCCAAGCTCCCTCCACTTAATTTTTATTTTTTGTAAGTCTTTTGTTCCTCTCTCGCGTCTTGGACTGCCTCAAGGCAAATTCCACGAGCGCTCCCCTGCAGCTGCAGCTCCGCTGTGCCAGGTGGCTTCGCTCCAGCCCAGGGCGCTCCACGTCGGGGAGAGAAGGCATGGAATCAGCCCAGCCCTGTGGCTGTGGCTTGCCTTGCCTGCCCTGCTGTCTCCTGACAAGAGGAAGGCCGGGTGCCCCCAGAGTTCCAGCCCTCGACGGAGTTCGTGCTGCCGGAGTGTTCCAGGCTGCCAGAACTGCTGCCGCACTTCTGAGGGATAAGCAGTGAAGGGGAAGAAAGGCTGACACCATCTTCCCTTTGTCTCCCCAGATGAGGTTGCCCATGCCAGCCACCGTCGTGGAAAGGGCAGGAGTTACCCCACCATTCTGAGTTGCTCTTTGCTCCCGAAGAGTTTGTGAGATACAGTGATTTTGTACCTAGTGATTATTCATTTTTTTCCCCCCTGTTGCTGCTTTGCTTATTAGCAAACTCTTTTTTTTCACTTATTTATGCTCATATTAGTTTTCTCCTTATTGGTGGAAAGGGATTGGTTAAAACTAAGGGGAGGTAATGCGTTTTAGAGTGTCCACATTTTAAACTGCCTTAAACCAGGACACCTTGCCATTCTTCCACGTAGCTCTCCAATACTGGATGTATTTATGGTCAGACTTTGAACTGCCAAATTAATTTCTATCGTGGCACAATCCCTTGTTCTCATTTGTGTCTCAAAATTAGCATTTCAAAATAGGATTCAAAGCACCATTTATGGGAGGTCATAGAATCATAGAATCACACAATCGGTTGGAAGGGACCTTGAAGATTATCTTATTCCAGCCTCCCTGGGACACCTTTCACTAGACCAGGATACTCATAGCCCCATCCAGTCTGGCTTTGAACAGTTCCAGGGATGGTGCATCCACAGCTTCTCTGGACAACCTGTTTCAGTGCCTCAGCTTGTTTTTCTTTCTTGAGGAAAGTAACTATGTGGGGTTTTTTTCTCAAAAATCTGTGTCTGCACAAATAATGCATTCATTTTCCCTTTAAAAACATGCTTTAGGTTGAAAAGTGTGCAAAAAGATCAGGAAATGCAAAAATTGGGAAATTGATTTTATTCTCCCCCTCAAACACCTGCAGCACAGCGCAGCCCTTCAAGAACAACACACTGTTTTGGCTCCCTGTTAGCAGAGGATAGCAGGTGTCAGTAGCTAGGTGGAGACAGCATTTGCACCAAGAGATGTCCTTAGCACACGCAGTTCAGTGCAAGGCAGGTTTGGGTTCCAGCCACAGCATGGACCTGCTGTCAAAGTGCTTTACAGATACACCCACCCAGCCCTGAACAAGGATGCAGGCCAGCATAAGTAGCTCTTTAATGTCTTGTTTTACCCTTATTGTTCAGTGAGTGGCCTGGTGTCTGATTCACTGCAGTTTTTAAAGTCTGATCTAAAGAGGGAAGGAGTAGACCCTTCTGAAGTGGCTCATCCTGATGGTATCTGAATAGATCACAAATACTAATTTCAGGAAGCCCTTGTGCAGCCTCCGTGACCTTTAATAGACACAGAGAGGAGCCAGGGAATGATTTTTAAAATCTGATTTTACTTGTCAGGCTGAAGGGAGAGGCCTGGGACTGATACTTCAGTGTAATTCAGCGCTACACAACACTCATCTGGTCAAAGCACAGCTCTTACCCCTTTTTAAAGAAATATCCTATTGTGTAAAAATAGAGCTCCTTTTATTGACTTTTTAGTTGAAATGTTCCCCACTGAGTGAATTTTAGTTTTTAATCATATAAAAAAGGCCAAATATGAAGTAAAATTTCAACTGTAAATGCCTAAAGTTTGCAAGAATTGTTGCTGATAGGTTTCTTGGTCCCACAGGCTTGTACCATGACTGGAGCTGTGGAAGGGCACAAGGACAGCCCTGCTGGGTTATGTCATAGTTGTGCCAGCTATGTCAGCATAGTGGCCCCACTTTTCCAGCAAAAGGAGACAATTCAGCATCCACTAAAACTGGGGCACAAGGGATGGAAAGTGCTGTAATAACTCTGGAGTAAAATGTAATTGTAGTCTGTCATTTATGCACCTATTCCTTGACCCCCTTGCACACAGAGTACGGATAACCAAAATACTGAGTATACTGGGCATTCTCAATTTTTTTCAGCATCAGAAAATAGTGTTCCCAAATGGTGGAATGTACTGCACAACTCTACTGTATTTTTGTCAGTGTATTTAACACTGATGAAAGCCTGATGCCTAAAGTCCACAAAGGCAGAGGCACAGAATGGGACCACCAATCCCTTACTGCCAAAAGCAGTAAAAGACACAGTCATTTATAAGGAAGGAAAGCAGTTGCCTCGTGTTTACTGAAGGAAATAAAAATCCTCCTTCTCCATCTTGTTCCCTAGACTTCTGGTAGCACTCCTGTCCTGGAGCTCACCACCCCTGGATGAAATAGACCCACCCTGCCTGTGGTTAATGGTCACCCTGAGTCTGTGTGCAGATTCTCAACTGACACAATTATCTCATGGGTGTTATCAGAAGTGATGCCAGGCATATCTTTACCCCAAGACTTTTAGTAGAAATGTTTTTCTCTTGCAGTTTGCAATCCTCTCCTGGTATGATGGAGGATGTCCTAATCAAAGGTATGATCAGTAAGACCCCATCCATCCACAACCATTCTATGACTTTCCACTAGACACTAGTTTCTTTGATGTCCCTGATGCAGTGACAACTGAGACATTTTTCTGACTCTGGCAGAGGAGTGTGTTAAGTCAGGCTCGGTTTCATTTTCAGTGGCAACAGCATGCCAACATTCTCTCCAACACAGCCTTTTTTAATGGATATCCTTCCTGTTTTGGGGAAGATTTAGAGTATGAGTGGATCACATTTCCTGAGGGAACCTTTCCTTTTGTTTTAATGCTTGAGAAATCAACATTGCTTAACCACTCAGATTTGCTACATGCCACAAGCAATTCTCCAAATCTCTACTAGTTCTTTAGAGGTTTTGACACATTCTCACTTCCATGTTTTCTGTGCTGTCAGTGCTCTACCCTCACCAAATCCTCAGAACCCTAATACACTAAGCAAAACACACCTGAGGTTATTACCTAGAGAAGCATAATTTGCAACCAAGGGAAAAATTGCTTTTAGATGCTTGCAGCATATTTCTAGCAAAGGTGTACTGCAGATACTTGATCTGGATAGTGTTAGAGGAACTGGATAGTTTAAAATAAATGAGTGGGTTTTTAGCATCGTTTACTACCATGGTATCAAAGTCTCGAAAATAAAATCAGTATGAAAATAACACAGACCCTAATTTTAACTCAAATTAAATTCAGTTGAGTCATGATTGCATAGTTCTTGAGATAAATGTATGAAGATCTATTATTTATTGAAGTACACATAAAACCAGTTGTGTGGTAAATTTAGTGGCATTTGTAAGACATTTGAAGCTTCAAAGACAAAAAGAATCTCAGAAATTCTATTTCAGAATATTTTTGTGTTTTACATGTTTGCCCAATACATGTGTTGGTAATTGTCACATATAAATACGACAAATAATAGCAAATAATCAAAGGTCTTTAGGCAGATGGAGGGCGACCCATTATGCATCACCAGTACAGAACCATCAGTCAGTTTAAACAAAAGGTGAATGTGAACTTTGTGAAGAATTTCCAAAATTTTTGATTGTGTAGAAGTTTGTAGATTAGAATATTCGCATAAGAAAAGGTAAGAAGTAAACCCAAACTTGAGTCTTGATGTTATACATTCAATGGAAATACACTCACTCTTTATTTCCCTTGCACAAAATATCCTGCACACTTTGTATTTCCCTTGAGCTCAATCCCCATGCTCCAATGAAACTGCCGGCAAATAGAATCTAAGCCTTTGAACTAAAACACCTCCAAAATTCATTAATCTGCTTTTTATTTCATATAACTTTTTTTTTCCTTTACTCTCCCTAATCTGCTCTTCTCTGTATTCATAAGTAACCGGAAGTGCCACATTACAAGAAAAAAATCAGAGTTTAAATGTAACATATTGGCCATGGTGAGTGGTTTGCTGCTGCTGAAGCCAATACTAGCGCTGGGTGGACCATGGGCTAGAGCTGCACCACTAAAGCAAAGAAAATGCTCTTCGGGATATGTTACTTCAACGTCCTGGCAGAGCTTTTTAACAATGTTTGTGATGTGGTTTTTCAGCAGTTGGGCATCAGTTTCCCCGTGCTGATAACCTTTGCATCCCTGGAGGTAGGAGACAATGTCATTTTTGATTTGGAAAGCCTGATGGAGCAGGAAAGCCATGGTGCTCTCCTGACTGGATAATTATTCTTCCAGTTGGAGAGCCCTGTCTCCAAGGCAAGGAGGAGGGGATGGGTCTTTCCTGTGAAAACAAAACATCCCTGCGTCATGCCAGACGTGGTAAGCATGGTCTCCTGTCCACAGTGGGGCCAGGCTCATCCCTGTCGGGACTGACTATTGTACCAGGGGCTTTGATACTCCCCTGCCCTGCTTATGCATCTCTGCAATACCTCTGGTTACAGCAACCTCTCCATGGAGGGCTAATTTGGGCCTTGGAGATGTAATTATTAATGGCCTTGGAGATGTAAATGGTATTATGGTAGCAGTGAAGCAAAACCCATATAGCTTAAGGATCTAGGCTAATGTTCAGAGGCAGAAGCTTTGAGGTGCCTCCGTAATGCCATTATTGCAATCCTCATTTTAATCTCTTCCAATGTCACTTCAAATAAAGGCAAAAATAAACACACTCGGTGACATGTTTGAAAACACCCTGGTGGATATGGTGATGCTCATTCAGGGCAACCCCAGGCTCTCAACTGAGAGTGGGCAAAAGGAGAGCTCATGTCAAGGACAGCTACTCCTGTGCTTGGCTTTCCCTTGTATTATTTACCTACCCACTGTAAAGAAGTCTGAAATACTACAAGTTTTCTTGCAACTACTGCCTCCTCTGAATCTGCCAGGGGCTCAAACATGCTCAATGAAACAGAGTATAAATATAGCAGAGAGGAAGGATATCACAAGGATCTGAAACTGACAGCTACAGACTGGAGCTCCATTTAGATCAGTACAACCTGGAGTTTGAGAGAAAGTCACCATTTTTTAATTTTTTTTTTTTTTTAATTAAAGTCAGAGAGAGATTTAATTACTGCAGAATTTTGGGTTTGCATGTTGTCCTGGAAATGAGGTTTGCTTTATGTCTTAGTTTAACCTAAACTGCATATGTTTTATGCTCTCAATGTTCTATGAAGTACCCTTTCATCATGCAACTTACCAAAATCTCATAGCTTAAGGGTAAGAAAAATACCCAGTTAGTCATTTGGGAATGAAGTCATAGATATTTTCTCTCAATCTCTGCTTTTAGGCTGCTGTAAATTAGAGATCTGATGTAAAGATAATTTAAGAAATTTTAAAAAAAAAAATCCACCTATTTTTTTTTTTGTCGTGGGTACATCCCAAGTGGTTGGAGTTTTCAGCACTGTCTCTTCAACTGCATCACTCCTGAGGGGAGTGGTTTCTGCAGGAGCAAACACAGCTCCTGCCAGAAACAGAAGGTTTGGCATTTTTGCTGGACTTGCAGGAGAGGGTGTGCAGGACCAGGGCTCAGGGCCATTTCACTGGTCAGCACCAGGAGACAGCCCTATCACACCTCAGCTGCAGCCACCACTGCTGGAGCCACCGCTGCCACAACTGCCACCGCCACAGCTGCCACAGCTGCCACTGGAGAGCCGCAGTGGGCCTGAGTCCTGCCAGGTGGCCTGAAGTCAGTGTTTCAGCAGCATAACTCCTTCTTTTAACAAACTAGCTTTTAAAGTTCTGTTTTGCCCCACTTTCTCAGGGTTTTTTGGGGTGGGTGGGGTTGTTTTGTATTGCTTTTTCAGACTGGGGGTGGACTTTAAGACACTAGAGCCTCCCTGATATATTGCCTTTGTTTTCCCCAATACCACAGGGTGAGCCATGCAAGAGCAGTTGCCCTTTTGCATTTGGTGGTCAAGTTGGGCACTGCCTTTCAGAAGCACTTTTGTTTGTTCAGTGGTTCAGTTTATCCTTTTGTGGAGAAAATAGTCTCTCTTTTGTGCACAAGTTATTAATATTGATGTAGTTATGGCAATTTTTCAGTAATTTGGGATTCCAGTTTAGAATATCTCCGGTTTTCAGTTCCTCCACTCCGTTACTGGAAGCGGCGGGGAAAAGGGAACAGCATGAGTGGGGTTAATTTTCTAGATGTGTTTTAAACCAGCACAGTGAAGAAGAGAGAGTTCAGATACCCTGCACTATCAATACACAAAATGCTAAGATATCAGCTGAGGGCTGAAGTGCACCTAAGTCTACTCTGCAACAAATTTTACATCCATATGGGCTGTGATGATGTTTCGTAGCTGGCTTATGTCTGTGTTTACCAGGGCCTGCCTTACATTTTACTGCACAAATAAAATTTTAAAATAAATGTGATCTTTGGCAGCCATGATGTACCCACAACATCCAAACATTTAATTCCAATCTCTTCTTAGTAAAATCTCTGTATATCAAAATGTGTGGACTCTCTTCTAATGGTGGCAGCAGAAGTCCCTGGTTGAAAATTAAGGGTGTCTACTATCTATTTTTTCCCTTCAGTTTTGAAAAGCATCTTTTTTCTTAAAAACACAAACAAATAAACAAACAACAACCACCACAAACAACTCTCCCACCCCCAACCAAAAACCAAAACAAATAACATTTTAGGGGAAAATAGTTGTATGAGGATGTAACTTCAGTAAAGCCCACTGGTGTCAGTCTTGCCCTCCATAACCAATCTCAAGGCCTGAGCTTGGATTCCGGTCAGGGCTCCTTGACATTTTTACACAGTCCCACCTGGCTTGTCCATGACCATAGATCCTATTACATGTGGAACAGGACACCTTAAGGCAGTCTTAGATAAGACAGAAACAAATTTTAGCCACCAAATTGCAGGATTTTTTTTGCACATAACCAACCTCATGCACTACAGCTTCCCTGGTGTAACACAATGCAAGAGCAATGGCTCAGCTTGAGCCTATGCTAAGGAGCTACGAAGGACTTCAATGTATGAGCTCTGAAGCTTTGTTCCTCCTAGTGTCTCCGCCTGTTCACCTGTCTTGTAATCAGCTCCTTCTTAAGGAGTCACAAGTAATTCTCCCCGGACCTTTTACAGGTAGCTGAGCTGGCCCAGTGATTCATTCCTCTCCTTTGCTCTTTCATCTGAATCTGCACAGGGAGGAGACTTAAGGCGACAGCAAAGGAAAGAAATATACCAGAAAATGGGAACTCAGAAGTGAGTGGTGACTGATCAGGCCAACAAGAAGTTTTGCTTTCACTATTACTATTTTTGAAGGGCTGGAGACTGACAGATGCCAGTGTCTTGGATTAGAGA
>VZRL01005593.1:0-10782 GCA_013397895.1 Origma solitaria
TTTTGTTTTAATCAATATTGCATTGTTCTGAACACTTGGTTCTCTCACTGGGCTCACAGAGCATCGGACACTGATTTGCTTTAAAACAATACCTCACAAATTTGTAGAGGACTTCATCCTGCAAAAATTCCAACACTGAATCCAAGATTTGGAATTCATGCAAGAAACATTGGGAAGTATTTTAAAAGCAAAATAAAGCATGTTTCTTTTAATACAGGAGAGACGCAAGAGCTCTAACACATGAGGGAAAATAACATTGAGAGAAAATGCATGAAGAAGCATCAGAACTAGCCAAAATGAAGTGACTCTGACAAATCACAAAATTTATTGGCCACAAGTGGCAAGGAAGTTATCACTACATTGTGTGAAACAGTGTCATGGAGTCCTCCAACACCTTCCCAGACCACCAGTTCTGGATACAACTCCCAGAGAAGAGCTCCACATAGCAAATTTCTCTTTATTGAGGCCAGGGAGATTCCAACTAAATTCTAACTAATGCATTCTAACTTGCATTCCATGACTCAGTGGAAGAGTCAATGAATGCAAGGAGTGCTTAAGAGAAAAGGATACAAAGTGGTTTTCGGTTTGATGGTGTTTTCTGACCCTTCTGTTGGATCTTCACTGCTGTCGTCAGGGAAGCTCTCGCTATTTCTTTCCGAGCCAGCTTGGGCCGATACACTCTGAGCACAGTTCTCATCAGAACCACTTCCTTCCTTGCCTTGATGATCTCCATTTACAACCTCAGCATTTTCCTCCTCCTCTCTCTCAGTGGTTTCTCGATGGGTCAAACCCACGTCTCCTGGGCACGGCAGCAGCTCCTTGGAGCCTGCATGGGACTCTACACTTCCCTTTATGGGTTCAGTGTTCAGTGCTCTGTCCCAGAGGCTCTGCCCAGCAGGCTGGAGCGGCTCCGTCTCCGCCGTTCCCGTGCTGCTGTCGAAGGTCTGGAAGTCCCCTGCTGCTGCCCAGGGACTGTTCCCACCCGCGTGGGGGCTCACGGGCAGGCTCAGGGCGCTGAGCACGCTCCGGCTGTCCCCTTGCAGGAGGGACAAGGTGCTGCCGTTCCCTCTTGGGAAACAATCTGCATCTGTGCAGTGCTGATCTGCAGGCCTGGGCTCCAGAGCGTGCTGCTCAGCCTCCTGGCCTGCTTCAGAGATCACACTGGACCAGGGGCTCGTCCTGTCTGTTACAGTCATTATTTCATTAAGAGTTCGTGGTTCTAGAACGTCTTCTTCATATTCCTCTTCACTGTGTGGCTGGGTGGCAAAAGCTCCTTCGTTGTCCTGGATATAACCCCCTGCTCGCTCATCTTCAGGGACGATGGGGCCGAGGAGCTCGTGCAGCATGTGTCTCTCAAACACACATCTCCCGGCACTGCACGGCTGCCGAGGGTCACTGGAAACACCGGGCGAGTCAGACTCTGACTGCCCTTGAGGAACTTCAGCTCCGGCTCCTCGCTCCTTCCAGCTGGGTACATCCACAGCACCCGGCTGCCTGCTGCCGTCCTGAGGTACGTGAGCGGCTTCTTTGCTCTTGTGAGTTATGGTCTGCAAGTCTGGGTAACAGAAAACAGCATTAGTAAGTGCGTGGAGCAACGATCCAGCTTAATTCTGATTTCTTTGGGTTTTGGGCAGAAAGTTCTATACGCCAGGATGGTTAGGAGCTAAACATGCACAGCTTTGTAAACACTGCTGATGTGAGCACACCCTGCTGTTTCCCACTGACAAGGCCAGAAGAGCAGAAATGCTAAGGAGAAAAAAGAAGCATTAAGGATGAAATTAATGGGAAATTTTACCCATTCTTTAAAAAGCCACTATCACTTGTTTTGCTTCCCAGTGAGCAGATCCTATTCACTGCTTGCATCCTCTGAGAATTGAGCTCACCAGTATTAGGTAAAATGGCAAACTATTTTGAGGCAAGTCCTGCTTCAAGGGAATGGTGGGGGACATTTGGAAAACAATGGAAAAGGAGAAGGAAGAGTCTGAAACAGACTGTGGAGGAAGGCATGTAAAAAAGCAGTAGAAACAAGGATGTGCAAAGCATGAGAAAGGAAATAAAAAGAGCAAAACCTTGCAGAATAAAGGGGGGGAAAAAGAGGAGATCAAGGTGGTGATAAGAGAATGGCAAATTCTGGCATAATAGGGATGTGCCCTTCAATTCCATCTCTTGGAAATGTTGCTTCCCCGTAGGAAGCCATGAGCAGAAAAATCACGGAATAACTTTCCAACTGGCAGCAACTGCAGCTCTGGGCTCCAGTTTATTCTCTTCTCTGGTATGTTATTTTAAAAGCATCAGCAGGGATTTGATTTCCTTGTCATTTTGCTGCTCACAGCGACAACTTACCATTGATCAGGCTGCTGACCTGCGACACCAACTGACTAGATTTTTCCAAAAGATGGCAGCCTTTGGGATCCACTTCTCTGCTCATCGAGCCCTGACGGTCACTCTCCCACTCCTCATGGCTTGGTTTGGATGTGAGGAAGTCAGGAAAAGACCTGGTCAGCTTCTGACTGAAGTATCTTTGAACCTCATCCAGCTCACTCAAGTTTTTCCTGCAAGCAGTGGTAAGAAATTTGGTGACAGGGGGAAAATAAGCCTGTGGCAGTTGGGTTTAAGTTGGACCATTCTAGTCAACTACGTGCAAATACACAAATAAAAGATTAAAGGTTTGCATTGAAAAACAGATCAGAAGGCAAGTGTTGAGGTTGCTCTAAGCAAGAGGATAACACTCAAGGACAAATCCCAGCTTGGCTATGAAACTGAGGCTGGAAGCTAAAAAAGACCTAGTTTTGAACTTACTTGAGGAGCTGGATTTGAGATGACCTTCCAATAAAAATCATAAATCCAAGAACATTACTTGACTTATGGCTGAGCTTGATAAAAATCTGAGGATTTCTATGTGTTTAAGATCTCAGGATTTTAAGATACATTGCTTGTGGTAGCAAGGGAAGGAATTAAATACCTCGGGAAGTCTCTTTCATTCCTATATTCCTACAGATAATAAATACTATTCTTCTAAATTTACACCTCATTTAAACCTAGAATCTAGTCAAGAGAACAGTGCTTCTAGCAAGAAGAAAAACATCCTGTTGGGAAAGGATTTACTGCCCCATGCACCCCAAAAATGCTGACAGGCTTGTTCTTGTGCCTGTGGAAGTCACCTGAAGGGACTATGGCTTCATGGCACCTGTGGTGTGACAGACGTACCGGGATGCACAAATCCAAGCATTCTCTGCAGATTTGGAAACACTGCTGCTGCTGCTGCTCCCCTTCAAGCACACTGCTGCAGCACCTCAGTCCTGCCTTGGAGCTCCCACCCTCACCTCATCCCGCTGTAAACAGCACCGGAATCTCTCCATGGGCCATCGCACCGTGTCACCTCCGTTTCCTTAGGACCGATCCTTCCCTGCCCAGCCCCTCCCTGCTCCCCTAGGGCCGGCACTGCCCTGCTGGCCCCAGCCCCGCCGTACCTGAGAGCGGCGAGCAGAGCAGCGCGCGAGGCCAGCGCTGCTGAGTCCAGCGCAGCCGCCCGGCACGCGTTGCCTTCCGCCTGCTGCAGGGACTCGTGGAACCTGCGCACGTTCTGCAGGTGCTCCTCGTGCCGAGGCGGGCGTGGGCCAGGGGGGCAAATCCTGCCAAAAACACCAGAAACCAGCTTGGAACCTTCTAACTGTGCAAAGCCTGCTGACTAAGAATACCCGATGTCTCAAAATCCATTAAAGAGCCACCGATGGATGAAACTGGTTCTTTCAAATGTCCACAGGAATGTCATTTACTCTTTCACATTTGTAACAAAATAAAATAATGGTGTGGCTGGTAGGGAGTTTTCCATGCCTGCTGGCAGCTCCCAAGCCAGCTGCTCAGATCCCATAGCAGTGGCCCACAGTCCCTCGAAGCTTCAGAGACACATATGGGCAAAGGATCATCTCTGTAGGCTAAATAAACAAATCATGAACTAAAACACTCTCTCCCTCATTTTAAGGGTCAGAAAGCAGGAATTACTGCAGGACATCTGACTGTCTTACTCCTGGAATACACAATACCACAGCATTTCACCAGCTGTCGTTCACTGGTAATGGACAGAAGTTAAGGCAAGATAAAGGGGATGCGTCAGGAATACTCTATTCTAATTTACACTTACTAAAAATAAAATCAAATACAGGCACAACCCTCATTCTTATCAGGGCCTGGAGCAAGTACCTGCCAGTTTTAACAATGGCATACTTTAAATCCTAATTTACAAGGGTGAAAATGAAACAAATCAGGAAATATCAATGACAAGGAAGGGGAAGGTCCACTAATTTTTACACCCAGACACAGTGGACACGCTTTCACAGGGTGTGCTATTTTTTCAGTAGAATCAATCTGCTTTAGAGAGGTATTTCTGAGACCTGAAAATAATCAAATAAATTGTCAGCCTGTGGACTTACTGCTCTCGAGCAGGAATGCTGACTTGCTTTGATGAAGAATTCAACATCTGCTTGGACAAGTTCGTAGAATTACTAGGAAATGTTGGAAAGCTGACCTTCACCTAGAATGAAAAGGAGCACTGTACATGAGTCTGTCACAGCAAGAAAATAAGAAAAAATAAAGGTATTACCCTGCTGATCTAACAAAAACTCAGGCTTTCCAAATAGCTCTAAATTTTCAAATGATTTCCCAGCCCTGAGCCGAAGTAGTGTTTCACAACACTTTCATTTCAGACACTTTTGTTAGTTCCCTCCACACTGTCAGAGAGTAAATTGATGGACAGTAGGGTAAGGGCTCCATAACATGCATATAACACACCCCAGCGTATCTGGGAAGTCTAGAGAATAAAGAAAAACCCAGAAGAAATGGTACATATTGCAGAAAAACAGATTCCTGCCAAATTAGATGTTTCCTAACCAATGAAAAGCTGAATCTATGTTTCTGAGCATCAGCTGCCATCCAAAGCAACAAAGAGAACAGTGCCATGCCCCCGGACATCCAAATCCACACAATATTCTCCTAAGAAAAAAATCCCCAACACCCATGAAGCAACAACAGAATGAAGCCCCTGGGGATGTTCATGACTTGGTTTGATGCTGTAACTAGCAGTGGCCTGCAGCTTGCATGGAAACCTGGAGCAGAATTCCTAAGGAATTCAGTGCTTCTGGTACGTTTACACAGATTGGTCCATGACAGTGCTGGGAATTTATTGTGAATTTGCTCAGGAACCTGCAGTGCTGATTATTGGGAACCCAATTCAATGCGAGAAGAGGAAATGCAAGCACATACAGAAGAACCTTCCGGCTGGCTCCGGGCCCTGGCCTGCCTTTCCTCTTTGAGATGATGGATGCTTTGGAGAGGGGACACTGCCACTTTGATCTGCCCTCGGCACTGCCCGCTGAAGTCGGTGATGTTGTACCAGCCGCACACGAGCTGGAAGCCAGAGAGGAGAGGAGAAAGGTCCACGGAGGCAAATCCAATCACTCGCTCCGACTCTGTGGGACAAGGATACAAAGCACCAATTCATTGATGGGAATCGTTTTCAGGAATGCTAAAACACAGCCCTTGAAATATGTCTTGGAAGTTGACCCGAGGTCCAGAACAATCCTATCCAATAGGGGGATATTATTTGGATTCCCTCAGTTGCACTCAGCTAAAAATGTCCCTGCAGAAAGCCCAGGGCAGGGAGAGGGATGGGCAGGAGAATCACTGTGTACACACAGTACTGTGGATACACAGGAAGTTCATTTTTGAAGCAAAAATCAGACAGCTGAACTTCAGCATATTAGAAGAAAGAAATAAAAGTATTTGGTTACAGCTGGCTGGGCACACTTTTAAGCCACTGCAGTGACAACAAACAGCACATGAAGGAATCAGCTAAGAATTTTCTTCAGCAGGAAAATCCAATCTCTAAAGCACTGTCAAAACACCACCAGAAAGAACATGAATAAAGCAAACTTTGTAAGATGATTAATGGGGAAAAGGAGGACACCAAGGGCCAGGAGTCCAATGGGTACTTATCTCTAGCATTCTTCTAGTACAAGGCAAGAAATGTCATTACAATTCTACTCTCCAATTTACTTAACCGAATTTATTTTCCTTGCATGTGAAATACAAGTAACCTAAGGAAGGGGATGCAGAAAACACACTCCTCTTAATACTGCACTACAAACGTTACCTGCTTTATGCCACACTTTGAAGACCAAGGTTTGCTGTGGATCCAGAAGAAGCTCTTTGGATAATCTGTTAAGGACAAAAATTGTAATATTTTATGCAAAGCAGGAAAAAGTAGTAAAATGCTTCTGAAGTTTCAATGCCATTTTATCTATCCAGATAAATCAGTTTCTTTCTGGACTGATGGGGGCAGGAACAAACCAAACCCCAAAATAACAGAGCCTCAAAGCATAAATATCTTTACATGGTTTGGGCTTCTGCTTATTCGAGAAGTATTTCCCTCCCCTCACTCTTGCTGTACATTTAAAAGATAGGACGAGGAAACTGCGAAGGAACAGAAATACAGTTTATTTCATGACTCAATAACGCAGCAACAGCAAAGCACTCGGGTTATGGTTGAAAGCTGTAATGTTCGTAGTTCATTCCTGGAAATAAAAAAACCCAAACAAACGGAAAATCAAAGCGTTAAACGTAGAACAGTTTTTAAGTTGTTCGAAGTGATTCAGATATTAGAAACACTGAGGAGACACAGGACTGGAACACACAGGTTAATTCCGGAATACTGCCATGGATGACTTGATCGGCTGAGGTTCCTCGGAGCAGTCAATTCTGTTTCAATTTAAGTTCAGATATCTAGGTCTGAGTGAAAAATCCCAAAGCACATGTCCTTTTCACACCTGGCCTGGCTGTCAGACCCAGGGACTGTCCGTGTGAGCCCCCAGCTCTCACCTTGCTGGCTGCTGGAAGTCCCAGACGGGTGAGTCTGTATTTTCCACCACTGGAGTGGTGACTGGAGCATCTGCACCAGCAACAGCAAATGACACGCAGCTGCTGGGGGCTGTGACCTCCCGTTCTGTCAAGGGACTTCCTGAAATGATACGGAATGAAATACAGATTTCTTAATTAATAACAACGACAACAAAATCTAAGGCAGTTCAGCAATTCAAACCACACCATTAGCAAAGAAATCCACCATCTAGAAAATACTCCTTTTCACTGGTGGAGCTGATGGCATGTTGTATTTACAATGGAAGCAAACATTACACGAACCTTTTACAGAGCAGAAACTGGAATAGTCAAGGGAGAAACAGAAAAACCATTTGCCCAAGATCATCTAGGAAGTCAGAAGCAAAGCTAGGAATAAAACCCAGGTCCTGAGGACTCTATTCCAGTGCTGGAGCTACTCTCCATGCTGGGCCACCTGTTTGGCAATCACGAAGAATGCAATTGCTTCTTGAAACCAGCTGGTATTTGTTTTAGTGGATCAGTTGCCTCTCAATTAGTTATTTCTAAAAACCCTCTAAAATAAGAAGGTGAAGACAGAAATATTTCAATATTTCTGCAACACTCAAAAGAAACCCCCCCTATATCATCAAAAACTTTGCAATAGCAAACAAAGTGCATCAGTTTTCCAAAGACTATGAATTCCAAAAGATACTGGAATCATAAAAATCCATCTACAGGGCTCAGAATCTTTTAGAATTACATACCCCTAAGTTATGGCTTTTGTTTGACTCTTAGATGTGTTATCAGGGGAACAAAAGCTGAGTACAGTGAGCCAGCTTTCAAATTGATCAGGTTGTAAAAATGCTAATTTGCAGGAGTCTTTGAGATAGGAGCTTAGTTATTTAGTTACTATCTTGTGGTTTAATTATTCAGTCAATGCTTAACTTGGGGTTTAGATATTCAGATGATGCTCAATTTCAGAATTCAGCTGTCATCTCTAACAGGCAACATTCTGCAATTTGTATTTTGGATTTTATTCATTAAGATAGGCTGAACAGTTCAAGCTCCTGCTCTCCCTGTACTTCCACAGCGACTGGGGTTGCAGCACCTTGAAGCCAAGTTCAAAACCCATCCGTGCCATTCACTGTCCTGGAATATGAACAGATGCCAGAGGAAAACAAAGAAACACAAAGAGAAGAAAGAAAAAAGAAAGACAAAAAAGAAAGGAAAGAAAGGGGGGCGGCGGTGATGTTACCTTTTAAACTTAGATGCATTGCTCTTTCCACAAAGATGTTGACAGCAACTGTGTTTTCCAGAAACATCATGTCTTCTTCCTGCCGTTTGCCACTGCTGACCCCCGAGCCTCCAGGATCCGCATGCTGTCGGTCAGAGATCTGCTGGCTCAGAGCAGGGCCTTCCCCCGCGCCTTCATCCTCACTGCTGCTGCGTTCCTGGGCGCAGGGCAGACTGGGCAGAGCAGCAGCAGGGGAGGCGAGGCTGATGTGAACGCGCACGGCGGCTCCTGCCAGGTCTGCAGCATTGCAGCGGAACAAGGGATAAACGCCTGCAGGAGAAGTCACAACCAACCGGCTGAATGAGCCAGGGGAGAATCAGGAGCTTGGAAAACAGCTGGCACTGTTCCTTACTGCAGAGATCTCACGTGAGCCCAGCAGAATTAATTCTGATTTTCAGTGTATTTTCCATGCGAGTTATCACCCAGATGGACAAGCTTGGAAATACTAAAAACCATGACTGATGCCCCAAACTGGGTACACCTTCATTTTCCCACGGTAGCTCAGATTAAAGCACATCAACTTGCTGAGAGCACTGGGAACAGTGACTCTACATAATTTTATAGACATATATGGAGAATACAGCATATACCCCACATTAAAAATTTGTTTTAACTCTTGTTCTTTCTCCCCTCCCTGGGTGCATCTAAAAGAAGAGCCAACCTGTCTGCAAATCTCGTGGCTGATGAGCACCACGTAGATGACAGAAGCCATAAACCAAAGCACAAGTTCCACCCCAATGCGAGGAAGAACTTCTGCCCACAGAGAGGGCAGAGCCCTGGAACAGCTGCCCAGAGAGGGTGTGGAGTCTCCCTCTCTGGAGACATGCCAAACCCACGGACATGTTCCTGTGTCACCTGCTCCCACCTGGGCAGGAGGGGGGACAGGGTGACCTCCGGAGATCCACTCCAGCCCCAACCATCCCAGGATTCTGTGATTCTGTGCAGGACAAAACGAAGCTGGAAACATTTTGTTTAAAGTGACTAGAGAAGGAGCCCCATTAAATTGCCAATGAAGAGGACAGAAATGTGACGCTGTGGTTTAGGAACTCACCGCTCACGCTCACTGCTCTCCTTGATCTCTCTGCTAACGCTGCCAGGTTGACGTAGGCAGATCCGATAAGGCGATCTGTATCAAGTGGTCTTTCCACCTCGCTTTCCTTGCCATATGCCCACCACACCTGGATCTCCAATTTCTCCTCTCTGAGGAACCACAGCAGTCCTTGGCTCCTTCTGAGAGTCACCTTGCTTGGTTTCCTGAAGGTCACCGTCACATTCTCCGCATTGTCGCTCGGTTTTGGCCGCTTCAGCCACGTGCACGTGGCATCCTGGTTGTACAGTTTGTACCTGAGGTAGCAGAAGGTGCTCCTGTGCAGCTGTGTCTGTCCTGCCAGCAGCACGCAGCGCAGGGGCAGCCACACCCTCGGCGTGGCGATGGTCACGGTCACCGGGCTGGCGCTCTGCTCCCAGTCACTGCTCTCATCCTCGCTGTCCTCGTGCACGTCCTCACCACTCCAGCCCAGGAGCCTGGCAGCCTCCAGAACACGCTCCCTGTCACCCTGACGGGCGAAGGCCACGGAGAGCTCCAGCCCTCCCACAATGGCCTGCATGGCCCTCGTGCAGCGTGGAGGCATTGGATCTGCGCCGAGGGTCACGGGGTACCAGCCTGAGATACCTTTGGGAGGAAAGATCACGTCAGGCTTATCTCACCTTTTGGAAAATGTCAGTGAAGCATGGTCACCTCTCCGGCCATCAGTCAAGGACTAAAACCCCAAGTGTTTCTTTGTCGTTTGGAATTTATGAAATGATTTCTAATCTGAAAAAGCAACAAGTTACTGGCCCTTCAAAAAAACCTCAGCAGTAGTTCTGATCCCAAAGGATTTTCGCTTCATTAATGACACCCATTTTACAATGAAACTATGTCCCATGGATCTGCAATTATAAAGTTATGTATTCTCATTCCTTTCCTACTCTCTTCCCATTAAAAACAACCCCAAAATTTTGGGCTGGAAAAAATGAGAACTTGACTGAAATTAAAGCAGAAATAATCAAGGCAATAATGAAAACATTACTATTACAAGGCATAATAATCCCAAACTAATGCTCATAGAGGAGATAATTAGTGGACAGATATCTGAATAATTTTTTCACAGAAATTTCACAGCTTATTCTAGAAGTGGAAGGGACCCAAAAGGAGTATTAAGATATTTTAAAAGTCATTAAAAAAAAAAAAAAAAAGAAAAAAGAGTCAATCTTACTACTTTCTAATTATCTAAGACTTTTGTTTCCAGCTTTGACATCTGAAAAGCAGTCACTGGTCCTGCACTAAACACTACAACTCATGGACTTTACATCCTTTTTGGACTTTCCATCTAGAAAATAAACAGCACTGAATAAAATCCTAAGGCTTTTATGTGCTGGTTTTAGCTGGCATGGAGTTAAATTTCTTCATAGTAGCTGCAGAACATTCATTCAGCCACTAGACATCCTACACCCTGAAAACAGATTTTCAAACAACAACATTCATGTGACTTTCCTAGTACAGGATTTTTACTGAACACGTGGGGAGCGTCTGAAAGAATTTTGGTCTGAAAAAACCCAGAAAACAGCACCCCCCCGCC
>VZRL01005594.1:0-25552 GCA_013397895.1 Origma solitaria
TATTACGAGATTCGCATCGATAGCCAGTAATAACACATTACTTAAGCATGAACTAAAACTGAATAGAATCAATTTTGCATTATAAAAAACATTTGCACAAAATTTCGATAGTGTGTCAGTTATACAAAATACTGTGACAGCACTTGGGACTTACCTATCCTTGAATGTCTTACTGCATTGATTCAGTGTATTCCTGAAGTGTTATTACAACTAATATACAATAAATACCCAAATATAAGAAAGATAATTTTAAGATCCATGACTTCAGGTAACAAAAACATTAGCCTACAGACATGAGCAACTGCCCACACCTTATTCTTATGGACATTATTTTGGTCCATAATCGCTCATGAAAGAGAAGGAACCCTTTCCTCCTATTTTCTGCATTCCTTTCTTTCCCCAAGGGATTTAATTAACAACCTATTCTGATGTGCAGCTTTAAAATCCATTCAGGGACAAAGTCAGACAAACCATTCTTTGTGCAAGGAACAGCATATGTTCCCTAGCAGGTAAAAGATAATTTTCTGGTGTGACTTTGTAGCTGTCAAGGGTGTCCTATTACTCAGGCATTTAAGACAAGCTAGAAATTTACCTGTTGTAGTGCTTGAGGGTAAACAGAAGAGCTGGAAAGAAGAGGTGAAGGGAAAAGGACACAGAATAAAACACATTTTTCTTTAAAGCATTAAAGAGGTTTACCTTTGAAGGCATGATATCCTTACTGACAAACTAGGACAAGATACCAGAGTGCTTAAAATTAAAATTCACTTGAGTGCCCTCTTCAAACTTTTCTATACTTCTACTACTTCAAATATACTAATATCCTGGTAGGAATTTAACACCTCAAAAGGTTTTGAGATTCTGCTCTTTTCTCTTAGATTTCCAGTGAAAGCACATTGTCTCTCTTATCAGGAATGCATAGCATGTGCAATAGAGCTACATCTGCTTTTAATTCCAGCAGCACTCAGCTGCCACTCATGAAATCTGGAGTTTGCTACTCATTTGGGCTTGAAACTTTCACCATGACTAACACCTAATAAAGGCAGGTAATAATATCTTCTTAAGGTTATATCAATTATTCCTTACTTTCTTAAGGCCGCAGATTGCCTTCCTTGATATTTTGTTGCATTTCTCCTTCCACAAACATACCAGAAGAACATCTAAAGATCTTGACATTTTTCTTTTACTTTTTCCATATCCCATCTTCATAGATACTAATTTTTATATTATGCCTTTTCTTCACATCTCACTTCTCAACCTTGTTACCTCCTTTGCTTTCAGTTCTCTACAAAAGATCTGTAAAAATCCAGTTTTCACATCCTCAAACTGAGGTGTATCACACTTCCTTAGTTAATTCCTGGCAAGTCTGCATACCTCACTGCCTTATGTCTTCATCCTCCATTGCAGTTTCCAATCTGCAATTCTTTAATGGCCAAGTTTATGAGACTATACAGTTCAACTACTTCTTAGTGATATGGCTTTCCAGGTTGCTCCCGTTCTTTCTTATTCATTCCTGACCTAAAGTGCAGTAAAATTATCCTTTCCCGTCTTTAGTACTATTTATTTGCAGAGCCATCTTGCAAAAATTAAATCTTTTTTTCAAAAGCTGAAAAAACCTGTATCAATACAACTTGGGGCAAAGGTAGGGAGGAAGACAGTAGTGAAGTTTTACTGAGGTATGCAGCTCTTGAAACATATTGAGCTACACTTGCATTAATAACCTGGTTCAGATCAGGGCAATTGTAAACTGCATCCTCAATTTACTACGTGCTGACTCTTTTTCTGGAGCAAAAAAACTAGATTCCATTGACAGAAACAAAACCTAAGTTCCACTCCAAAGCACATCTACATGGACTTCATCTACCTGGACCTCTCCCAAGACCTTTGATATGGTCCCTCACAACAGTCTTGCTGCTGAATTGGAAACATATATATTTGATGGATAAGGAACTGGCTGGATGACTGCATCCCAAGAATTACAGTCCATGGCTCAATGTCCAAGTGCAAACCATCCTGTGTCCCTCAAGGGCCTGTACTGGGACTGATACTATTCAGTAAACACAGACAGTGAGACTAACCACACCCTCAGCAAATACATTATTAACATCAAGCTGAGTGGTGTGACTGATAAACCAGGGGGCTAGTGTGCCATCCAGAAAGACCCTGACAGACTGGAGGAATAAGCGCACAGGAAACTCAAAGCTCTACAAGGCCAACTGCAAGGTCAATCAGCGCACTCCTCAATATCAATGCAAACTGGGGGCTGAATGGAGTGAGGGCAGCCCTGTGGAAAAGGACCAGGGGGGACTGGTAGACGGAAAATTGGACATGAGCGAGCAACGAGTACTTGCAGCCGAAAAAGTTAGCTGTTTCCTGGTCTCTGGTGATTCTGTGCCTCTTCTCTGCTCTGCTGAGACCCCACCTGAAATATTCCATTTAGCTCTAAGGTCCCCTGTACAAGACAGAAATGAGCCTGTTAAAGCAGGCACAGAAGAGGGTTACAAAAAGTGACAGAGGGCTTGGACACCTCCCCTGTGAAGAAAAGCAAAGAGAGTTGGGAGTTGTTCAGTCTGGAGAAGGCTGGGGAGACCATACTGCAGCCTTTCAACATATAAAGGGGGATTACAGAAAAAGATGCTGTGAGACTTTTTAACAAGACTTGTACTAACAAGTCAAGAGACAATGCCTTGAAATTGAAAGAGGATAGGTTTACATTGGACATGAGGAATAATTCTTTTACAATGAAGGTGGCAAGACACAGGAACAGGTTACCCAGAGAAGCTGTGGATGCCCCATCCATGAGATTGTTCCAGGTCAATTTGGACAGGGCTTTGAGCAAAGCCATCCAATGAAAGATGTCCTTGCCATGGCAGGGTGGTTAGAATAGGTGGATCTTTAAATGTCCCTTCCAATCAAAACCACTCTATCATATCTACTCCAATGCTTACTGGAGACATTAGAAGCTAAACTAATGTGTTGGACAGAAGTTTCTCTGTTATGCACCTACTGCTTCATATAGAGTGGATTTACTTAGTCAAGTAGAATAGACTAACACTGACCCAGAAGAAATCTTCCAAATCACAATCATTTAGGTTGGAAAAGACACTTAAGATCATCAAATCCAACCATTAATCCAGCACTCCCACTAAACCATGTCCCTGAGTGCTACATCTGCACCTCTTTCAAATATCTCCAGGATTGGAGACCACTTTCTTGGGCAGCCTGTTCCAATACTTAATAATCCTTTCGGTGAAAACGTATTTCCTTATGTCACTGAACAAATTTTATTCTAGTCACAGATAAGGTAGTGATGGGGATGAAGGGAACCAAGATCTTTCATACATATTAAGCTAAAAGACTAAGCAGTGGCACTGCCAAAAATACTTCAATCAAGAATTCTATGATCAAGTATTTCACTATTTATTTTCAGCATTTAAGGAAACATTCAGAATTGCAACTTACCAGGATTATGATGAGTCACAGATTCTCCATTTTGAAATACATCTCCAGCCACGTTCATTCTACCAGGATTGAAAGGTCCTACACCAGTCTTGGTCTGTGAAGTCAAAGATGGGGTGTATGTTTGCAAATTAACACCAAAATTATTTGACTGCAGTCCGTTAGATACATCTCCCAAGCTGGCATTCTGCAGTGACGTTACATGTGTAATCATTAAGTTCATGTCATGCCCTTCAGCATCATTTTCTAAATGACCATCACTGACAGAGCTCATAGCACCTGTTTCTAATGTAGTAACATTAGCAATCTGAATTTCAGAGTCTGGTTCTGTGGTTATACCACTATTACCTATTCCTGAATTTACCTTACTTCTTGAAAAACTGGAAGCTGAGAATTCCATTTCGTTGGTTCTATTTTTACACTCTGGAAGTCTTCGTTCATTAAAACTGGAAGCATTCTTCTCTTGTCCTTGATTCGTTTCAATGTCTTCTTCATCATCAATAATAATAGTTTCACTTATACTCCCCTTTTGAGAATTTAAGTCTTTCGGAGAAGGAAGCATTTTGCAATCATTTCCTTTAAGTTCTTCATTTTTTGACGACGTAAATGCAGTGTTCCTTTGGTCTGCTACCAGTGACGTAGAATTTTGTGGAGGTTGTATAGGTTCAATAAAAACTACATCATCATCATCTTCTATAGGCGAGTTTTGGAATTTATTAGGTCTAGAAACTAAAGAACTTGGTGGCCCTCCAAATGTATTTCCTACATTTGCAAGACCCGCTGCCATGGTGGTATTCCCTAGCAGACTAGGAGTATGTTCAGACAAGTTTAATCCTCCCAGAGGACTCGTGTCCATTCCAGATCTGCTGTTTGAAGAAAAACATAAAGCAAGAAAAACCACATCGAACTTCAGAGTAAGATATAACTTTCCAATAACAGTTCTTAAAAATAACTACAGAATTAAAAGTTACAGCTTTCATTTTCTTCCTGAGGTAACATAAAGAAAAAATAAAGTTTTTCTATGCTCTTCTTTGAATGTCTTAACATCCACTGACTTTCCAATCCTATACTAGCAAAAAAATACAATTGCTACACATCATAATCTTTATCAATACATGCAAACATAGGAAATAGAATTTTCAATGCTATTTATTACATGATCCTGATCTCTAAGTCCCTTTTCCACCCTGCATATGCACACGATATTCCTCTAACACTGCTTTTGCTAGACTGCAAAGCAAGATCGTACATTAGGCACACAGAAAGAAAATCTGAATTTCTATTAAATTTTAGTCCTATTACGAACATTAAAAACTTTGAAATTCAAATTCTTTTCCCCCAACCCCACACTGCCAAAGCTCCTCAGGTAGCCACATGATAACTAGAACAAAGAAGTAAGGAAGAGATATACAGGAAACCCTTGCACGTGACAGGAATACATTATTGAGCAGCAGAAAGTTGACAGCAACATCTCATTTGGTCAACCACTACAGACTGGCAGCTCATTTCAAGTCCTGACTTACTACCTCATGCTCCTGTAACTTTAAGTAACTTTGTCTGTTTTCTTTTTAACAGCTAGCAATGTTTATTCAGGCTACTTCCCAACAGCTACTTTGCCTGGGGAGCTCTGTTTGCTTTTAGTAATTGCTCCGTTTGGGGAATCTGTTCTTCATAATTGTCAAGTCAACCATGAATTAAAAAAATTATAAAAGTCAACCTGGATATAATGAAAGCTAAAGGACCCAAGATTGCCCTAAAAAACATCTGTACTAAAGATCAGTAAGTTAAACTGATCTTGATATAATACTACAACAAAAATACAGGCATAATTATAATTTGGGTATGTCTTGGAGTCACACTGATGTGTGACATCACAGAGCTTTTGTGAAAAGTTAAAAGTAGCTTTCTGTGCTTTTTTATAGAATCTTTATACAGGAAAAATACAAGAAGTAGAAATATCCTGCTCATCTATACTTACCCATCCAGAAATCCACTGCAATCTGTTTACCTTAATAAGTTGCTCCAAGCACTTTTATTTTTTTTCCTGTGGGGAAACTGCTCTTGTACCAACTTGTTGCCCTTCCCAAAAGTAGTGTGGTCTGAAACAGGGTTAAAACAAACATTAGTTACCCAAAACAATTTTCTCATCTCAAGCATGATCTACCAGCTATGTTCCTTAAACTGACTTCCTTCTAAATTTACCATTTAAGATTAAACCTAACTTTCAGCACTATGATCCTACAGTTAGAGAATGTGAGTCTATTCAATCACTGCTGTGAGTAAAGCAGCAACAGCAGTGTTTGAGATCTTCTACTCTGTCACATCCCATTTCCTGAAGGTGTTATAGATAGATGGGGAAAACATACCATGATTGTGAAGAGACAGACTGTCTTGGATTAGACAAATATTTTAGGTGGAAAGTACTCCGAGCAGGTGCCTCCCCCACAGCAGAGGTTTCTGGCACTCCTCCCCCCACAACACAGAATATCTCAGCTTAAAGTGGAAAGAACTGTTTAATTAACAGACCACACAGTGGAAAGGGTAAAGGGGAAAAGGGGTCAGAAAACCTGAACAAACAGTTGATGAACTTAGTGTCTTTTTCTTCAGGCGTAGCTTCTCCTTCCTGGGGGCCCCGAAGGGGCTAGGTGAAGTTCCTCTGGTGGCTCCCTGGACGATTCTCGTCCGCTGTCCCCCGGGGCTCCTCAGGTTCTCGGATGAGAAAGCAAGTCGAAGAAAAGGGTTCAAAACGATGAAAAACAATCCCAGGGAGGGGGAAAAAAAACCAACCCAAGCAGCAGCCACACAAGTAGCACCTGCCACCAGCAGCAGCAACTGACTGAGGGAAAAAAAAAAGCAAAACCAGTGTTCCTTCCTTCTCACTCCCCCGTAGGAGAGCCGGAGAAAGTTTCAAAACATCCCGCGCTGGCGGCAGAGCTCCCAGCTGCGGGACACAGTTAAAGCTACAGGACCATATTTCTGGTCAAGCATACAAAACGATAGGGAATACAAGATATCATTATGCCACTCCAGGACACAGACATACATAATTGCAATTAAGTCATTAAACATTAGAATTAAGTAGTATATCTGTAATAGAATATTAGAGAAATATATTATTCAAGTAAACTGAGCAATTGAGAAAAAAATCTTAGCAGTTACATTTCCTTCTTTTCTATCAGATCCAACCTCCTTTCTGCCTGTAGCAGAATACACTATGCTAAATTTAAAACATGAAAGGTAAACTACAGAACATGAGATCAGGCCTACAACGCAATATAAACCTTCCATTGCTAATAATTTTCAACTTGTATATATGCACTGCAGTGATACTTAGCAGAGATTCAGGCATCCATAGCCTGTATTAACACATGTGATCGCCCACAAGAGACTGAAAATGTTCAAAGTTCAAGCCTCTATTTATTCTTCAGGTTTTAGAACAGTCATTAGGTTTCCCAGACTCGGCAGAATTTTTAAAACAGAGAGCATCAACTTGTGTAGTTATCTACTGTTTGAGGACAGCCCTTAAAATCCCCAGATAGTAAAGATGCCCACAGGAATAAAGCTCAAATATTATTCTACACATTTATACTATTCAAGCCCTGTTGTCCCTTAACTGAGCAGGAGCGAGGGGGCAAGACAAGGACCAAACAGTAAAGCTGTGAACCAGATTAGTCCAGGAAGAGAGGCGACCACCTTTTAATTCCTTCCTATGTTAGCCTTACAGCCAAATGCCATTATGTAATAGCATTTGAACTGCAATAAAGGTAACGTTGAATTGGAATGAAAGAGGTTTTCTTACAAAAAAAAAATTGTATTATCAATGCAGTTGGCTTGTACCTCCCTGGAAATCAGTCAGTTACACTGAAGATTAATTTAATCCAATATTCTCTTCTACCTATTTTACTTTTTCCTCTAGGCCTGAATAATTTATAGTTAGATTTTCCTGCATCTCAGCTTTTGCTGAAAAGAATTAATTCCATTTTTAAAGCTTCACAGGTTTTTTCTATATATCTTCCTTCTCTACAAGGACAAAAGCATCACAAGCACATAAAGCTTTTAATAAAGTTTTAAATATACTTGAACAGATGTGAGCAGGGAAAAAATGAGACTGCGCCAAGACTACACCCCAGGCCTGACTCAAAACCTTTACTATTCCTATTTTCACAAATCCTTGGTAGAAAGACAGACTTGGACTGTATAACAGCATATGCACATAATATGGAGCGAAGTTAAGATTCGAAACACGTATCTTTTTGCCTAAATCTATGTACTTTCTCCACAAAGCTCTTACGTTTTAATGAACATCGCCGTTAAGTATTAAAAAAATAAGAAAAGTTTGTGTTTAACTACAAGTGCAAAGTCATAAGGAAAATCTGCATAGATTTTGTTGCAAATAGCTCCTACCTCTGTAAGACTCAGCAACAAAATTACCCATAAAATGCACAAAATGAGGTAGCTTGTTTTCTAAAACTGGGAGTAGCAAGGAGAAATACAAAACACATAGGCAATGTCACAGTCAGTATTTCTAAATTAAAAACTACCAAAAAAGAGTGACTTAGTGAAATAAGTAAGTTTAGAATGGAAAACTAGGAAAAAATTCACACCTCCGAACTGGCAAGAGCAAAAGATGCTTTACAATAGAAATACAATTGTTAGAAACCTGTGAGATTGATCAGACTGAGCACTTGATGAATTGCTGAGATTTGGGGCAAAAAAAAGAAACTGAAACAAACAAAAAAAACCCCTAACAAACAAAAGAAACCCCCAACTCAAACAAAAAACCCCAAACAAACAAAAAAACCCTGAAACCACCAAATCAACAACAAAAAGCAAACCAAAAACAAAAAATCCACAAAAACAAAACAACAAAACCAAGCCCCAAACAAAAAACAAAAAAAACCTCAAAACACCTCAAATAAACAAGTAAACAAAAAATCCTAACCAACCAACAACAAAAAAAAGCAACCCACAAACTAGTGAGACCTAGTTTGCAGAAAATGCATGTCCAATACTGCTGCAGAAAAAGCTCAAGGCTTTGCGGTGGCATGCAGACACCAAAACTACAGCTGGAATGAAACAGAAGAATTACCAATATTCAACAGCCCTTCCTGAACCAGGCTTTGTGTGTCCCTCTTAATTTAGGCTACATCACTCACCTACTAAAAGTTTTCACACTGAAATAAATTACAATCCCATTGCCATATTCAAGGCTTAATTGCTGGAAGAAATAAAAGGCAAAATGCAGGCACATCTTTAGAATGACGACAACTACTACAGCTCTTAAGACAGTTAAGTAATACCTGGAGGTCAACTCCACTGATGAATAAGAGAGTCAAATTTATCATGAATTGCAGAAATTCCGGTGAGGTGTATGACTACCTCAAAAAAAAAAAAAAAAAAAAAAAAATCAACTCCACTTTAACAAAAGCAGAAACTGGAATTTAAATGCCTTTACCAAGTGCCATTAACAACATGTGGAATGCAGGTGACAGAAGATCAAAGTCACAGTTATGTACACTTGGAGAAAAAAACCACAATAATCAAAAGGAGTCACTGAAAGGTGGCTAAAATTACAGTTCCACCAAAACACGGCATTGGAAACAGGCATCCAAAGTAGGACCAGCATGCACAACTGCTTCCATAAAAAGGATGTAAGCCCAAAAATAAGAAGAAAAACTTGAAAGACTACTTTGGAGATAATACGTAACTGAGACAGCTTCAAATGTGAACAGATGAAGAAAATTTAGGAGACAGTACATTAAGACACAAATATAGGAACAAGAAGAAAGCGGTGTATTTGTCTCAGCAAAAAACTACTTTTCTAGGAAAGCACCGTATGTTCACTAAATTATTTACCTCAATAGGTACTGGGCTACATTTAAATTCCACATCCCAAGCAGAAGAAACAGCCTATTAACGGCATACTATCAATCACTTCCACTCAACAGTGACACCATAGGTGAGATAATGGGAATGAGACTGCAGAGTAATAACTGAAGATTTCAACTACTGTTGTGCAAACTAGGGGCGAGAAAAACAAAACCAACCTACCTCTGAATGATGGGACAAATTTTCACAACACAGCCAACTTCAACCACAGAGAGAACTCTCTGAAGGAAAAGCAAATCCTAGTCTAACTCTGAGCCACGCAATATGTTCAATATGTAATTATCCAGACAGCACCCCAGAAAAGCATATTTAAATTCCATGGGGAATAAAAAAATAAAAATTAAAGAACCCTCAATACTTCAACGTCTGGCTTCAGAAAGAAAAACCTCAGTGGGAGGAACAGAAATGGAGCAGCTAGAACAAAAAGCTTGAAAGCACAAAGGCTATTTAAAAAACTCACTATATTATGCATACTACCAGTCCAAAAAGACTCCAAAAACCCCATAAAAACTACTATCAGGAAGTCCCTGACCTACAAACGTGCTGGAATTGTACTGGGGGGGTGCTTCTTTACACATTTCATATACCTGTTGGTTAGAGACAGGCTACTGACCTATGTCAGAGCAATGGTTCGTCTAAAGTCCCAATTCTTGTAAATTTTACAATCAGCAAAATTTTCCTGAAGTAAAAGAGTACCTAAGAAGCCTGAAACAGAAAACACAGAATAAATTCTTTGCAATGATGTTCAGTAAGGAAAAGATCAGGGAAGATCACATCTAAGCTCTCTTTCTAGGGGTCAGGTCAAAGGAAAAGTGTTGCATCAAAGTGCTAACACAAGAGGATTTTAGAACAAATCACTAGGGCCATGGGGCAGTCACTTAAGACTTCTAAAGACAGCCAGCCATTTTTTATTTCAGTATGTGCAACCAGTTACTTAAGCAGAAGGTGAGAACAATTACCCAGACTACAGTCCTATCTCTATCATGAAATAAACTGATAGAAACTACAGCTGAATAAATATGGGTATAACACGGATTTTGCAAAAAAAAAAAGGTATTGTCTCACAGGACTACTGCTGAAATCTTTTGAAGGGTTCACATACTTGTTGACCAACCGTGATTAAATGGGTATATCCCACTTAAGTCTCCCAAAAGGCATTCAAACACAGCGAACACTGAAGACTGCTGTGGAAATTATCTATAATAAATATTTTGAGAAAAATATTGTGTGTTGTTTGCTGTTATCACAATAAAGAGAAGTTACCAGAGGTGTTCCAAAATAAAATGACACAGATCAACATATACGTCAGTCAAAGAAATAGTGACTCCCGAAATGAGTGTTTCATAATCATACAAACTTATTCACAGCAGCTGAAAACAGAAACTGATTGTAAAGCAGTGTGGCAGGGAAAATCACATAGGATAGGATAAATTCAAGGTAACGAACGGGGCGGAAAGAATACACACAACAATCTAAGACCCAAGTTGCAACTCTCTCACTCTTTCAAATCAAAGCTACTCAATCATCAACAACCAAAGAGGAAAAAAAAAAGAATCAAATGAAACAGAACACATCAGTCACTACCAAAAAAACATACTTCGCCAGCATCTTGCTTATCATAAAATGTTCAGATCACTCACTTTTCAGAGAAAGGAAAAAACAGATGTTCCATGAACAATTTATACTCATGGAAAAGATGTCTCATTGAAGAAAAATAACTCAAGGAAGATCCTAAATCTGAAAGAATTTTTAAAAAGTACACAGAAGAGTTGCCCAGGGTCTTACAAGAACCAAAAAGTGCCAAATAGTTAAGCAGCTTTAATAATCTATTGTGCACAAAAACATTTTCTTCTTAATTGTGAGAGTCACTGCTGTAGAAGGCTACAGAGGTTAGAAAAGCAACCAGTTCAAACAGGGATTGGGCAAATATGAAATAAATGCACTGGTGACTCAAACACAGTGGTCCAAAGACAACTCTACAAAATTCTTAGCCAGCCAGCTGAAAACCAGAATGCACCTGCAGAAAAATCAGGCTATAGATGAAAAGCTTCCATTCCTAGACATCCCTGTTGCAAACAGGTTACCCAATTGTCTATTTGCCTAGTACAGCAATTACCCTAACCTAGTAGAAGAATAATAACCTTCTCACATACCAAATAAATATTACTAGCCTCATAGAAGCTCTACCCATCTACCCAAAAAATCTGAATTTCAGCCTGTGACTCTCAGGCTGAGTTCAGCTGGGGGATGGGCATCAAGATTTTGGTAAAAGGTTAGAGATTATCTGAACACATACTGATGTTCTGTGAGGCTATCCAGTTCTAATGATCAGCTCCTGACCTTGTCATTCATTTGACCGTAACATCGTTTAATTCCTTAATTCAGCTACTTTCTAAAGTTCCTGCCCTTATTACAGAATAGTATCAGATTACACAATGTTATCACTTGACTTTTCCTAAGTCTGATGATCCCAAGCTCAGTTAAGACTATCAATAAAGCAGCCAACAAGAAGCTCTCTAGCTTAATGTCTTGCTATAATTCAGGAACACTCATTCCCTACACAACCAGATGCAACCTATACACCACAGTTTTCTTGGGGTATGAACCATCAACCCAGTGGCTGGCTGAATGTATGCCATAGTTCACCCCAAAAACAAAGGACACCACTCCAATTAAAACCACCTTAAAGTAGCACTTTTTCATCGCAATTGAAGCAGACTAGTAGCCCAACTACACCCACACATAAGAACTGAAAAATGTTAGAAAAAGACAAGTAGCCTAGCGTTTTTAAAGGACTATCATTTAAGACAGCTTGAAACTAAATCTGAATGCTGCTACTGCAGTCTCAACTTTGGGTATAGTGAATGATACATAGTACATATGGACAGACTCTATACCTGTGTGAATAGAACTCCATGTTAGAGAAAAAGCAGTTGCATGGCCCTTCTGAGTCACCAGATACAAAACTCTTACCACAGGCAACCACATAAGTTGTTTTGGTTTCTGGTTTTTTCCTCCTAATATTCCTTCCTGAGGGGTATCTAGTCATCAGCCGTAGCATTTTATGTTCAGATATGCCTTGGATACGTGGTAGCTCTGATTTACTGTTAATTTTTACATCTCTAACAAGAATTTTAACACTTCTGAAGGACCTAGTTACCAGGTCCACAATCTCATTGTTATGCTATCACGTGGCACAGCTGTGTCTGCAACCACACACATATCCAGACAAAAGAGACTTTCCTGCCGGAATCCTTTCCAGCCAGAACAGTTCCCCAAAACAAAAATTTCTGTGCAAGAACACTACAGCTGTGCCTGACCATTTCAAGGTAGGTAACACAGCTCTGAACTTCAGCACAGAAATCATTTCAGCAGACAGGATAGCCATAGACTGAACTGCTCTACCCTAACAGCATCTACCATGTAAAGCTCTCCAACATACATGTGCTAACTAACAACAAAACAAGCAGCGAGACAGGCTGAATATTAGAACAGGTCAGACTGAATTTTACAACATGTATACCCACTGGTCACACTGAGTAGTGTATCTGAAAACCAGCAAGGCTTTAAGAAAGCCTCAGATATTACATTAATGCCACAATGACCCAACTATTTCATCACTCTGCCAGTTTCATACACAAATCATGCTAATGAGTTCGACAGGAATACTTGCATATTTTGGGCTAAACTCAAGTGCAAATATTCACAACACCAAAATAAAACAAGGGTCTTAAATTACTACGCAAACTAATTAAAGAGTCTGAAAAGTATTTAACACCAACCCACCAATATATTTATATTGCTGGTGTTTCAGAACACAGGTAAGAGCTTTCAGGAACAGGATACTAAGTTTAGATTCACAAATCTAATTTATCTGTTTGTCTGAGTACCATCATGACAAAAGCCTGGTGTATCTCATTGCTTTAGTCTTGAGACACTACTCCAGAATCTATTTTCCAAAGAGACCTGCTTCAAATTTAATTTTTTCCCGGATTTTGAAAGAAGTATGGATTGAAAAAATTAGCTTACTAGAAGTCATTATGTAACATTCAAAATGTGTTTGTCACGCTGATTTCAGGGAATTCAACAGAAAAGCATATGCAAAGACCTGTAATCCAGCAGAGACAGCAACAAAGAACAGTAAAAGGGCAAGATCTACTTAGTGAAAGAAGTATTTTGAAGCAAGACAGTAAATTTTGGTTTTATTCACAAGAGTAACTATTTACACACAACTAAAGTTTACCAAAAATGTGCAAACCTTCATATCTTCTGAGCAACTTAACAGCACTGTAGCCACCACTGTTACAAGTGAATGCTGACATTTATTTTCCAACTGATGCTTCCAGGAATATTTGAATAATTTTACTTAACACAGCCTCTTCCTTGAGTCTTCCTACTCAATGAATGCTAAGAAATGTTTCCTTGCATGCACAAACAGAATCAAAATTCAGAGTCAACCTGAAACTTAATTCTGTGCAAGGGTATCCAACCCAAGGACCAGTGATTCTCAAGATTACTCATCTGTTGGGGTACGCCCCCGAAGCCCTGCCCCCTCCCGGGCTAATCCAGACACTGACAGCCTCGGGGGGCAGGAGTCTAGAGTGTGAGCACGCCCCTTGGGCTGGTCCCACGGGTGACAATCACCTCAACCCCGCCCCTTCTTCCAGCACTTTCCCTGCCCGTCAGGGCCGGTGGGCAGTCCGGGACTTGGTGATCCTCCTCTCTCCTCCCCCAGTTCTAGAGAGTTCTATGTTTCTTGCGTTGAGATTGGTTATACACATGTCTGTATTCCTTGGTTCCACCCTTAAGTTATGTTGGTTGGTTACTCATGTTCTGTTAACGCCCCCTTACTGTTATCCTATTGGTTGTCTCCTCCCCTTAAAACCGCGTGTCCCGGGAACCTCGGGGTCTCTCGAGTGGATCCCCTGCACTGCTATCCTGCTCCCGCCGACCCGTACCCGAGCCCGACCTTCAATAAACCCTGCCACCGGAGACAGCTCTCTCACTCTTTTGTTCCCTGCGCCGATACCACCAGCTAGCAGGCAGACGGACCTGAGGTTGAGAGCCTCCCACAGAGCCAGCCGGGGAGAGCCACCCTCCCAGGGAGAAGAGCCCCGGAGTGCCAGCCCGGTTGCCCCGGAGACCTCCTCTCCTCTGGCACGCAGCCCAGGGAGGGACAGAAAGATACTTTTTATTTATTTTATTAAAACAATGCTCATCAAAGACTGAGCAGCACTTGGCATAGGAATGCATGGCAGATCGAAATCATAATGTTGACCAACAGTGTTTTAGGGCAGCCATACTGACATATGTCTGCCCCTTATACACATACTTCCCATGCATTTCACGGCTGTTTAGTCTTGGAAGGACACTCAACAGCAAGAACACAGCACCATTTCTAGCCTTAAAAGCCATTATGAGTAATGTGGTAGACAGTAAATTTTATCTACTACTCAAACATCAAAATGCTGCTTAAGGATGTCCTTTATTATAAATGGAATAGAAAGGTGCAACAAGACAAAGAAACAGAAGACCCATGATAAATGCTTATTTATTACTTATACCCAAATGTGTCTCTATTTCCAGAAAATAGGCAACATCAGACAACAGCAACAGACTTGAAAGGTGGCTAAGTGGAAATGAAGTATAGAAACAGTAGAGAAACACTACGCTAAAGAATACAGAAAAAGGACAAGTAAAATCCTGAGAAATAAACAGAAGCGGCATTAACACAGCATGCAAACAGGTCAAATTGTCATTTGATGGATCTTAACTCTAAAAAATGTAGCACTTAATAGGAAAAACAAATATTCAATGGCTAGCTCAGAAACAGATCCTGGAACAGTAAATTTATTTAGATGTCTGGCCTGGGCAATAGAACACAGGCCATTGGTAAGCGTCACTGGGTCACAGCACATATTTCAGAAACATGCTCCACTCTTGCCTCCACAGGGTGCAATGAAGATTAATTGAGAATTCAAATCTATGAAGTCCCCAGCTTTTAATGGCATTTCAAGAGCATCCAGAATACACAAATAGTACATAATCTTTCAAATTCATCAAGTTACAAGAAATTGAGTGTATAGCCAATCATATATAAACCAAGCAAATCCAAACAACTAGAGACAGGAAAGAAGATTTCATGAGCAAGATTTCTCCAGTGTTTGATTATCTTAGCTATTCACATTTTTCCCTTGTTGCTACTTATGCCCATTACCTGCCATTCTATCAACAGGCACCTCTGAGAAGAGCTTGGCTTAGTCTTCTCCATATTTTCCCACTAATTAGTTGAAGACAGTAGTAACCTGTCCCTTCAGCCCTTTCTTTAGACTGAACACACCCTTCTCTCTCAGCTTTTCCTTCTTTTTGTGCTCCAACCCTCTAAGCTGATGGCCTTACACTGGACTTACACCAGTATATCCACATCCGCATCTTCATTAGGACAGAGTCTAACCAAAACCAGACTAAACACTGTAGATGTGTTCTCACAATATCAAACAGTAGGGAACAATCACTTCCCTTAAACTGCTGGCTAGTCTTGCCTAATACAGCCCAGTATGCTGGTTACATTCATCCTGCTAGGGTGCACTATTCATGTTCAACTTGCTGTCCCACCAGGAAAAGCCACAGCTCTCTTCTATCCTATCAGTGCCCAGACTGTACTACTCCCAAACATTCTGGAAATTAAGACACTTCCTAGCTCTGAACATGGAATTTTAACATTACTATTAATTCGTGCTTCTTCTTAATTGGTTGAGTTAATTTCTGTTTTAAACTAGTATTCAGTCTGTGCTCATATATCTACAACCCACGAACAAGTAGCTTGCATGGATAACTGGTACCCACCACACCTAATGGCACATCACTTCTCAGCGCCTGATTGCATGAACCTTTTTGACAAATGCCTCTAAAATACTTTATTTTTGTGTGTGCTTAGAAAGAGGAAAAACTGTCATGCCATAGTTCGTAAATGAACAAGTCTGGAAACTGATAATTTTCTTTGCCTTTAGCATAACTAACATCAGCTAATAGCCTCAACCAGATTTTTCATTCTTAAGAAATAATCAAGTATTGGCTAACAACCCAGTATTTTGGACCTGGTATGGACAAGGTTCTTCAACACGATTTACCTGCTGTGATTAGCATTCAATAAATCTAGTAATTCAGAACAAAGAAAACTGGATTAAAAAGAGTACAGTAATGCTATATGCAGGAGGGAAACCCATATAGACTATGACCAAGTAAACAGACAATGAAGCTACAGAATAACGAAGAAAAACTTATCACCACAAACAAAATGAGAAAGAAAAATAAGTGGGAGAAAATAAAAAGAAAAAAGAGCCACAAAACAGTTCAAGTTCTAATGAGGTAAGGTTGACTGGAAATGGGATCCAAGGCAAGAATAGATACAGTCAGCAAGGCAAGTATGATAGGTTAGCACAGCTGCACTGGCTGGCTGGCTGCAAGTTATGCAATCAAGACTCCAGGTTATCAAACTGTTTTTAAAATGTAAAAGTTAGTTTTATTTTTAAATAAGATGCATATTGTATTTGCTAAGGTCACAATTTCACAGCTACAAACCACATCTGCTCTTGGAAAAAACCACTACTGTGGTTTCGAATTCCTACTCCTTTCTCCCTGGCTGTTCAAGGATTCTACCAGCCAGTCCATCATGGGAGCTAATAAGGCAGAAAGCTGAAACACAAAAAAACAAGAGCAAATACCCTACACCTACATAGCTCCCCACCCCAAAATTTCACTGCGATGATTCACAGTCCTAAATTGACTCCCAAAATTAAAAATATAGATCAAAAAAGCCAGAAAAGGCTGGTGCTGGTACAAACAGGACAGGACAATGACAAACCTAAGTTAGTCTGGTTTCAATGGTCATATAACCAAAGATATACACCTTAAATTTAAACCCATTAAAAATATACAAGGTAGTACTTGCTTTAAGCCAACATTTTGTCTTTTGAGTCCAAGGCTGCAATTGGAAGTATATTCTGAGCCTTAAGAAAAAAAACTATTAATTTTCCTAGTAGGGAGCTTTTCAAATCCTCTACAAACTTTTGCCTAAAAAGACAAGTGATGCCTCAATAACTTCCTCAAATTCCAGGTTATTGTACCAGCTAAAAGGCTACACACTGTTCCCTGTATGATTTTGTACTGCTTATGCAATTAACTGACACTCAGAAATTAGGCCTTTAACACTGGTGATGGAAAAGGGAGATGGACAAAGCACACCCTATTATCTAATACGTTACTGGGTGCACAGTCCCTCCTAGATCAGGATTAAGTCACACTCTAATCTATTCTCTTTTAATTGAGGAATACACTGAGTTTCTGAAGTCTGTGAATAGAAAGCATGACTTCCACTCCTTCTGAAGTCATTCTTGTGTATCTTCTCCAAACGTTATGGTTCTTTTAAATTATTTTAAAAAGTTGAATTTAGTTCACATCATAACTGTACTATACACAGTATTAGTCGGACTAGTATTTCTATTTAATTCTTTGGATAAAAGTATACATAATGATGGTCAAACACAGTGACGATGGCAAATATTCAACTTTTGCTTCTGGTAAAAAACAAATAAACTTTGTTGTGCTCTCCATTTTCCATCATTTCTAAATTGCAATTTTTGATTTTTTTTTATTATATGGATTACAAAGTACTTCTTACCTGGCCTCTCTAGATACTACTTGGCTTCTTTAATGAAGCACCACCTACCAGAACAAAACATCATTTTCTGAATGAACATCTTTTTCAAGAAACACAACCACCCTCACAAGCAAAACTACTACTACTACTACTAACAAGAAACGAAACCCCAAACATGCACACACAAACGCTAGTTATAAATTCAGAAGATGTCTGGTAAATTCTTCCAGCTTAATAAGAATTCTTAAAACATTTATAGATTGGTATATTAATGATCAATTGGTGCTCAAACAAAATGATTAAATTATTTCAGGTATAGCAGAACACTAGGTCTTCTTCCCCTTTCCACACACACATACACAAAAAGAAGACACCAATACCACACCCATAGATCACAACTGTTATCACAGACTCCCGGGAGCCAAAGCTGTAGACCACATCATGCTAGCCACTGTGCAAACACAGAGTACAACTGTTCAAAGAGCAAACAATCTAAACATAAGGGGCAACAGATGGAGAGAGACAAAAATGAGAATACAAGGAAACAGCACCACCATAAACAAAGGTTACAATTAGTTCTTGTTCTAAGGATGGTGTGTTTGAGTCCCAGGGTGACAGGAAAGGTGGTGGTTCGGGCTTGTTTTCAGTAGGCTTTATTTCCTAAAGCCAGCTTCTTTTGCATTCACAAGTTGCAACTGGGTTGCTTTTAAGGGTGCATACACAGGACTTCTCCAAGGACGAGGAGCATCACAGGAGAATGAGTGAAATTGTTTACCTGCCCAGGAAGTTGTGCTGTTCATAAACAGCACTTACAATCTCACTAACAACAAAAGACAGATAATAACCTCCACAGTTAAATCCCAACTTGAATTTAAAGGTAAGTAAAACATGTTAGTTTTATGGCCATAAAACACAAGATGCAAAAAGACCAGACAGTCAAAAGAGAAGTCCAGGAAAGCACTCTGGTATAGGATTCTGAATCAGTATCAACGGAGCAGGATCACTCTTAGCACATCTATTAAGAAAAATTGTTAGCCCATGATACAGAGGTCAAAGGCATAGTATGAGATGTACTCATGTGATTTATTATCACAACTAAACAACAAACACTTAATTGCTGATTAACAGTTAAGAGATCACTTCCTATGTGGGAGAAATCTACAGTCTGTTAGAAGAGTCATGGGTGCTGTGCCTAAAACCAGGGTTAGATTATGGGCTTGAACCAAAGATCTCATGACAATGCTGTCTACAAGCGACAGCATAGAGTTTTCCTTTGCAATAGTAGCCTCAGCTAAAGGTCAGACATCCACAAAGAGAAGTCAAAAGCACACACAGAGATTCAGCTGGTTTAGAGGGCAGCAAGTCTGGAAGAGAGAGAGACTTGAAGGTTATCCATACAGGGATGATAGCTGAGTTTACAAATGAGATGAACAAAAGAAATTTTAGGGAAATTTGATGTAGTACTAGGAGTAAATACCAAGCTGGAAAGATCTTATAAAGATCTAAGGAAAACGAACTCCAAAAAGAGGTAAGGTTTTTACCAAGGTTACTTTCAAGGAGAGAGGAAAATAAAAAGCAAAAGAGACATAGCTGCCTTATGAGTTAACTCGAATGAATTAACTTCCTTCAACATTCAGTACGGTTGCATTGCACAGAAGAGCCTAAAGAAACGTAAGATGCCAATACACACTTCCAACAGAAGTCTGCAGGAGGAAAACGAAGAGGTTCACGTTTCTTGGCCTGACTATGAGCTGCAAGCAGCCCTCAATTAGTAAAATCTGTCATAACCCATAGAATGGGTTATGTGCATGATTTCCTATCTTCTTCCAGAGACATCTTTCACAACAAAAGGTTAGAGGAAACGGCTGTAGAAACCAACACAAACTCTTCCATAAAGCCAAGGACCTCTCCTTACAGTCTGGCCCAGCAAAAATTGCACCAGTAGCCCTGGTGCAAGTATCTAAGCAGCTGTTGTCCCATCAGTTAACAATGTGTGCCCAAGCATACATCACTGCTTTGTACAAACTATTCCATGAGGGAATGGTGGAACTGAGATGACATCATGATTAGCATGTGTTGGTGTTAAAACTGATGAGTAGGGGACTCTGACTCAACAGACTTCAGGACAGCACTAGGTACACAAATGTAGGTATTACAGCCTTTGGGAGCTACGGTGATGCTCACCGAAAGATTCTGATAGTCTTGTAAGGGTTAAAGAAGCTGTAAAATAAAGTTCATAAACCTTTTATGTAAAGAAGTAACACATTACATTTTTTTAGAGACCCAAACCCATAGTTTTGCGGAACAGCAAACACCCTTAAGTAGGCTCATCTCAGACAAACTTAAAAAAAGCAAACAAACCCACCAAAATCCTGTTGCACTGACACTCAGTACGGCTGGCTACACCACTGACAATGCCTGAGTGTTTCAAACCAGTACTGCAACTACTCTGTTCAGATCACTGAATACCTGCTTCTGCACCCTACCTCTGCGATGAATCCCTGCTACCCCTATCAGATTATTCTCTAATAGCTGATGATGAGAAAGGGGCAGAGAAAGAAGTTATGGTGAAGCTAATCCCAAAAAACTTAGGAAACATGGACAAAAATTAAGCACTTAAGCATGAGGACAAACTTAAAAAATGCAAATGCCGTCTGAACCAAGAGCAAATTGAAAAATATGCTGGTGGCAATCTCGTCACTGGAAACTGTCACTTGAACACAAAAAATAATCTCTGTATATTTTACTTACGTTGGACTAATAAAATCTGTATTATAACCACTGATTGAAATAATTTTGTTCTAACAGCAAACTGGAGCAAGAGAACAGTTTTCATCATCAACATGTCTGATCTGTAAGACACTTCAGGTGAAGGCACAAGAAACCTGCAGTGGACCCTGTCTATAAAGGATAGTCACTGATCTCATCTATTGCAACTGTTGATGTTTTCATACACATACATATTCAAACTCTTTGTGTGTGTGTGTCCTATTGAACTCTAGCGGCATTGAGTTTCACAGAAGAAATAAAGAATTGATATCTTCTAGATAAAATTGGTAACTTCTACAAGTTCAAGAAAAAGCTTTAAATTCTATTTATTGATTTATTTTATTTTATTATTCTATTTATTTGATTCTGTTTCAATGCCACTTATTTATACTTAAATGATTTAAAGTATAAATAAGTGGCATTGAAATAGAATCATTTAGGTTGGAAAACACACAATCAAGTCCAACCATTAAACTGGCATCACCATGTTCACCACTAAACAATGTCCCTAAGTTCCACATCTACACACCATTTAATTACTTACAGGGACGGCAACTCCACCACTTTCCTAGGTAGCTTGTTTCTATGCTTGACACCCCTTTCAGTGGAAACACTTCCCCAAATATCCAACCTAAACCTCCCCTGGCACAACTTGAGGCCATCTTATTCTATCACTTGTTACCTGGCAGAAGAGGCTGACCCCCACCTGGCCACACCCTCCTTTCAGGCAGTTGTAGAGAGCAATGAGGTCCCCCCTGAACCTCCTTTTCTCCAGGCTAAACACCCCCAGCTCCCTCAGCTGCTCCTCACAGCACTTGTGCTCCAGACCCTTCCCCAGCTCTGCTGCCCTTCTCTGGACACGCTCCAGCCCCTCAGTGTCTTTCTCGCAGTGAGGGGCCCAGAACTGAGCACAGGATTCGAGGTGTGGCCTCAGCAGTGCCGAGCACAGGGGGACGGTCACTGCCCTGCTCCTGCTGGCCACACCATTGCTGATCCAGGCCAGGATGCCATTGGCCTCCTTAGGCCAATGGGCACATCTTACCTCATATTCAACCAAGCCAACCAGAGCAGCAAAGAATGCTGCTTCTCCATCTGAGCAGGAGGTAAAGGATGGAGATTCACATGACAGCAAAGACACAAAGCTTGTTGATGCATTAGAAATGGCAGAAACACCTGAGAACAGTCACACAGGAATCAGCACCTCTCCCCCAAAATAGGTGGCAGAATGAATAGTCCCAACAAAGTACATTTACACCAATGCACACAGCATGGGCAACGAACAGGAGGAGCTGGAATCCATTGTGCAGCTGGAAAACTATGATAAAAAAATCAATATAATGAAAGTGCTTAACTGAAGAGGCCATAACATGTAACGGCATTCCAGAAGTCTCATATTTTTTCCTTCTACCTAAAATTTCTCTTAAAAGTACAAAACACTATCTGACAAACTTGCACATCTTGACCCAAAATGAAGAATGTAAATAGTACCATCTAAATTGAGTAGATCATTCATACATCAAGTTAGCATCTACTGCCAGCCATATTTGCCAGCACCATGTAGGGCAGGCTATAAAAATGGAAGAAAAACTTAGTTTCCTCTGAACTCTAATGTGCAAGAAACCCAGTTAGCACAGTAGAGTAGTCAATGACTAAGATTAAAACACTGAAATAAAGCTAAGAAGTTGAAAAGGAAACACAACCATTTCAGAGGACATAAAGCTCCTTCAACATACGGGGCTTTTAAGATACTCATGAGGTAAGTATTGCATCAAGGTTCTCAGAGGGGACACCTTAGCAGTCTTTTGAACTCTTACGAACTTCAAATTTCAAACCCTTTCTGTAGATCAGTTAAGTTCATTGTTATTTGTGATGGAAAAAATAAACAAAAGTAAATTAATTTTTTTAAAAATAAATAAAAATAAATTCACTGTTCCAGGAACAGTGAATTTTCCATTAGTAACAATTCTTGGTACAAGTTCTTCACAGAACTCCCCATAGTGCTTGTGTTGCAGGTTAGTTAGAGACCTAAAGAATGTGGCAGAACTTAACTAATTCTGTATTTAGTCCTCAAAACCAAAATGAAGACTTCTCTAACAACACAAGACTATTCATGATGCCACTGGACCAAAAAAAAAACCAAGACCCAAACCAAATAAACCCAGTAAAAATCTGAACGAAGTTGTACCAGTTTTGGTCCCGTATCCCTCGGTATACCTGAACAAGCTCTACAGAAGACAAAGAAACTTTCTTTCACTTTTTCATTGCCACTTTGACATTCTTGCTGATGCAAATCCCTCTTAGCATGTTATTACAGAGTAAGCAACAGTAGAATGCAATCATATATTTAAGGTCAAAGAGGATTAATAACAATAATATAAAACAAATTTTGTAGACAATAAAGTGGATTTATTGCTCTAATTAAGACAGTCTTCTACTAAACCAAGTTATTTAGTTTAACCACCTAATAATGTGGCTAGGAGTTTGGTTCCTAGAGTTGACCCTGCAGCACTAAGCACCAAATACATTCCCCCCCAGAACAGCACGGTCCTATCACATGCCATATAGCTGTACCACCATCATCACAGCTGGAGGAGGACCATGTGCCACCTACCATGCTTTTGTGCAAGACGTTTACTGAGTCTTAGTAAGGTTTACTGAATCTTAGCTATACAGCTGTTCTTGGCAGTATTCTCATCTTTTCATAAGCAGACACACAAAGCTGCAATAATTTTTGTCAAAGCAGCACCAGTACACAACAGTCCCCCTCCTTCCAAAGCTTTATTTGCGTTCACTGCCCGTAGAATTAACTTTTTTTGACATGAAGGATCATCAGATAAAACAGAACAGCTGTTAGACTGGAATGCATAATGAACCAGAAGTAAAATTAGAAGGCAGCCTTACATCCATGACATGGTAACTTAAAAAATTACAATTAAAATTTTTAAACTGTAGTAGCAAGTCAAGGTTTAGAACAGACCACTTTATTAATGGCAACATGCCATGCAAACTTGTCTTTGATGTGGTTCGTAATTTTAGATGCTCAGAGTAAATCCAGATCTGATGCCTTCCTCCTAAGCAGTGAGGTTTTGCAGCGAACCACTCATTCTTTGTATATGTAAGCCACCAAAAAGTGACAAAGAAAGTTGCAAGCTTTGCGAATCTGGAAAATCTACCACGTAAAACGGCAAGGCACAGAAATCAAGGGGGAAAAAAAAATTCAAGATACGAGTGGTGGGGAAGACTGCAACACCTGGAGCCGTGCTGCACCCAAGCGAGGGACCCAGCGCGCAAGACAGGCGCTGCCTTTTTGTTTTGTTCTCGGGCTGCACGTTCCCAGTGGAGCCGCCGCGCTGCCCGCCGGCGCCTCTGGCGGCACAGCCCGCGCACCGCGCCCGGGCCCACGGCGGCAGCTCCCGAGCCTCTCCCCGGGCGCCCACTGCCTTCCTTGCTCCTTCACCGCACTACTTGGTGACTTCGGAATGCCCCGCACAGCTAAAAAACAGCCCCGCTAATAACAAGGGCAGAAACTAGAATCAAGTTACATCCCAGTCCTACCCACAGGGATTGGCAACCAGCATCTTCTTAGCCAACCTAACACCCAACAGAGATCAAAATCTGCTCTGAAAATCCCACAAGACAAAACACAAAAACGCTCGCTGTTGAGAACCCGCGGGTTTCCCCAGTGTCCTCCAGTTTTTTGGGGAAGGGGCAAAGCAGATGGCTCAGAAGCCCAGCCAAGGCACCCAACAAATCCATCCAAACAAATCTGCGGGTGTAGAGAACCAGTCTGAGTGCACAAAGAGAAGATGGGAGTATGCCTTTCCATCGCAAATTGCTGGGTGATTTTAAACCTCCCATGCCTCTTCTTAGCTTCGAGATGATACGCAGGACATGGGATTCGAGCAACGGGGGAAGAAAAAAAAAATTCAAGATGGCTGAAGGTGTCTTGTCACGGATTTTCATACACGCTCCAGAACTCTAGAGGGCACCCGAAATATGCCCTCCTCCTCCTCCCTCCCGAGCCGGGTAACGGGAGCAGTGGCAGCAGCCCGTCGTCTGCCTGCCGGAGTTGGTATTGCAGGAGCGATGTCTGCAGCAGCAGCGCCCACCCCGAGGAGGAGACGCCTCACAGCCATTACTGGGGCTTCGCCCCAGGGCAGCAGCTGCTGGACCCAGGAATTTCCCCACCCAGCCCTGGAGGGACCTCATTCCACCCCTGCCCCCGGCAAAATACGGGGCGGGGGGGGGGGGAAGGGTTTAAGCACCCCCTAAGCAGGTCTAGAAAAGGCAGAAACAGATACACAAATAGCACTCACAATGGAGCTCCCTCTCCTTGTTGGTCTCTGCCAAGGCTGCACCAAACTGGGCTGGAGCCTAAGGGAAAGACACGGGGTTAACACGGGGTACCGAGGATCAGGCAGCGCCCCCAACGAGCGTTTCCTTCGCCTGGCCAGGGCAGGTACTGCCTGCATCACTCACCACTTCCCTTTAATCCCAATCCTTCAAATTAGTAAATAAATAAATAAATAAATAAATAAATTCACTGCCCTCTCCGGGGGCGGCGGGGGTACTCCTCACGGCACACCCACGCCGCTTGCCCCCGCTGAAGGAAGGAGGGACAAGGAGCCCTCCACGGGCGCCGCCGCACCGGGGGCTTCTATGCGTGAGTGCGGGGGACAGAGGCAGCGGCGGCACTCACGGCGGGGAGCAGCGGGTGTTACCTGCGAACTTGCCCTGTCAGCCCCGAAGCGGCGCCCGGGGGGCCGCGGGGCCCTCAGC
>VZRL01005594.1:26096-147527 GCA_013397895.1 Origma solitaria
GCCCCGGTGAGGCGCAGCGCCCCGCGCCCCCGCCTTACCCGGCTCCCCACCGCCTGCGGGCACGGACCCCCCCGCGGGGGACGCACGTACTCTGCGCTACTCCTCCGGCGCCTCAACTCTAACTCGGTCCAGTCCCGGGCGAAGCGCAGCTGCTGGCGAAGGGGAGGAGGAACCGGGCCAAGCGAGCTCGGGGAGATCCGCCTCCCTGCCCCAGCATTGGCTTTCCCAGAGGGCGGGCTCTGGCGCTGGGCTAGCCGAGTGGGTGCGCCTCCCATCCATCAGAGCCGCCCGCAGCCGGTTGACCCTATAAACTGCCAATCTTCCTCCTGGCCATGCTTGGGGTTCTTCCCACTTTGATCCATCAGGTTTGAGGAACCCGGATCGCTGCCCACCGACCGGCTCGTTACCCGTGCCCGAGGGTTGCGCTGGCGCTTCCCGCGCCGCTCTTTGACAGCGGCAACTTGCAGAAGTTGTTGGTGGCGCTGAGCAGGCTGCGCCTTGCCGGCCGCGGGCAGGGTGCGCTGGCCGTCCCGGCCGTGCGCTCGCTCCCTGCGGGCGCCGCCGCTCTGGCCGTGGGGCGCGGGCTCGCCTCTCCCGCTCCGTTCCCCGCTGCCGAGCCATAGAGGCTCGCAGTGGTCCTCCGAGCGGTCCCACTCCGCTCCTTCCCTCACCAGGGTTTTGAACCTGGGGCCATTCCCATGATGGACAGAGCATGGGTAATCGAAGCGGTTCCAGAGGGAAAAGGGAGAGTTCACGTCTCCCAGGGAGGGCGCTTGGCCCGCGCCCCCACAGCCTGCCCCGCCGAGCAGCGCCTCCTCAGCCGAGGACGCCTTGTTGCCCCCGCTCGCCGCGGGGGAGGGCGCCATATCAGCCACCGACATGGCTCCTGGAGGAGCTGCTGGTGGTGGTGGTGGTGGCAGTGGTGGTGGCGTCCTCCATTTTGTCGGAAGCCGCTGCGGGGAGCTTGGGACCAATTCGAACCAACGTGAGGCGCAGCGGGGCGTCCATTTGAAGAGCCTCCGTCCGGCTTCCCCCCGGGAAAAGGAGCCGGGTGCCCCCGGCAGTGCCGCGGGGTGGGGACGAGTGCTCCCGCCAGGCGCCGGGAGCCAACTCTCCGCCCGCCCTCTGCCAAAATGGAGGATGCGCGCTTCCCTTGCGCGGCTCCTTCTCCCGCGCTGGCCATAGCACCAGCGCCCGCTCCTTCGAGGACCAGGGGCGCGCAGGCGCCCGTCTGGCGCGCTGGTCCCGCTCTGCCCCATTCACCCATCCTCCTCTGCCCAGAAGAGGGAGAGAGAGAGCGCAGTAGCCGCCCTGCCTCCTCTAGCCGGGATCCATCCGTGTCAACCACGCGGAGCGGCGTCCCCCGGAGACACAGAGCCTCTTGCGTGCGCAAGGTTTCAGCCGCTGGCGCCATTTCCACTCCGGAGCTGGAGCCTCCCGCGGGCTCAGCCCGAGGGACGGCATTCCTCTTGGGCGGCGCAGGAGCCATTGAAGGGATGTCTCCTTTCCCCACCGCCCTTGAAGTGTTTGGCTAATAATTTTAATGTGTGCGAGAAACCAGAAATTTTCTATCTTCCATTGTCACAACAATACATCTAATTTCTTCCTAATGATGCCACCCGGAGACATAGGCTCCAGTCAACAACTCAAGCCAAAAGCTTGTCCCCCACCGTTACTCTGTGTTGTTGAATGGAATTAACATGGGTTTGGTTTTGTTGGTTTTGGGGGCTTTTTTCCAAGACATATTGCTCATCAGATGAAGCTTGGAAGGGTTACTTGTTGTGGGGGGACAGAGTTACCTCAGGGCTGGCAGCAGTGTGCTCATGCCTGCAAAAAAAGATACGAGCTGATGGCAAAACGGCTCTAATATAACCCCTGCCAAGGAAGGAAGTGTCACGGAAATGCATCTCCACCCATTTTGGTCTCAAAGTTGGCCTGTAAATTGATAGACTTTGATCTAGAGTATCACACTATCAAACTTACTACATAACCAAAGAGCTGTTGAAATTTCAACCTTGAATCCCATTCACTCCATCAGGTCAGCTGGCTCCTGACCATCTTTATTATTAGCCTGGAATATCTTCTAGGTTGGTAAAACTCAAAGCCATTTAAAATTGTCCTCTATATTACATTTTCATCAACATTGCTAGTCGTATGTCTCAGGAAGATGTCTTTTCTCTACAACAGTGCTTATCCATACGCATTTAAGTTCTCAGGAAGTTCAGAAAGAAATTTAAGAGGACTTAAGCACCCGCCACGGATGATAGAAAACAAGTAGTATTCTAATTAAAAGCACATCAAGAGAAACCTATCACTCTTAGTCGTTAAAAAAGTAACCGAAGAATACTTTCATCTTACCACTGCCCTAGCAAGAGACGTTACCTAACAGTGTTATCTAGGACTATTATGCAGCAATAGAACATTTTAATTAATGTTTTAGATTATATAGCTCAAACAAAATTTAATGGTTTTGCTTGCACTTTTGGAACTGTATGAAATGTATTTATATATTAAAATTTGTAATTCCAAAGAACTGTTGTCCGTCTGTCGATATATAACCTTAGCTTTCAATTCATATGTTCAAATATAGCCAAAAATAATAAAATACACCATGACTTTTCCTTTATTTTTTCCATCAACATCAGGGAAAATGACAAAAAAGTTCAGACACCCATGTAAATTCTTCTTCCTCTATAAAACCATGTATAATTCAGATTATTTTTAAGAATAATCCATATAGAGTAATTCCTTTTATGGTTTGAAAGAGTTAGCATTAGCTTGTACGATAAGCAGCAAAATCTCTTCATGAACACCAGAGAACTGAAGTATATGTATTTATAGACTGCACACCCCTACTTTCATGGACAGGCCTGATGTGAGTAGCTTCACTAGAAAATGTCAAATGTATTGACTGGGAGTAGATAAATTCAACAAAGCTGAGCCAACAGTTTGTTCATCAACTTACAAGAAGAGTGACATCCTTCTATCTGTCATGGAGGAAAATTGTCTCAAAAAGCAGTCAACTGTATTTGAACTGAGAAGGAGAAGTCTGATATATTTTGAAAAGTTTATGTTTGAGCAAAAATGTTAAAAACATGTACAAGCCAACCTTCAAGTGATGCATATTGTATTGTAAAAACAGGATGAACATAGTTTAAAACTACTTCTTGCTGTCAGCATTATTTATCCATGATAAAGAGTAGTGACATTTGATCCAGACTTAGAACTTTACTTTCTTCCCCTACCATTTCTTCCAGTATTTGTCTTTCTTTTCTCTCTTTAATCTCACTTTTTTGTCTACTTATCCTCAATCTCATTTGGCCATCACAAAGAAGAGAGATGTGAACAAACTCTATAGGTTGATGGAACATGTGTTCTCATAGTCATGGCATAATGGAATTCTGGTCTATTAGTTGTTTGCTCAACACAACGTAAAGAAATAGTAGTGGATGGAAAAGTAATTAAAAAGACAAAATCAAACAAAAGAAAGTAGAATCCTAAAACACCTATTATCAGTAGCAACTTCATCATTTTGGTTTTATTATATAATATTTCCTCTATCGATGCTTTCTGAGTTTCTTTAGGCATAGCAGCTATTCTTTGTAGACTAAAGGTTCTTAACGAAAAGATCCTTAGGAAAAAACTCTTTACTGTGAGGGTGGTGAAGCATGGGTACAGGTTGCCCAGGGAAGCTGTGGATGCCCCATCTCTGGCCATGTTCAAGGCCAGGTTGGATGGGGCTCTGAGCAACCTGGTCTAGTGGCAGGTGTCCCTGGCCATGATACAGGGGATGGAACTGGATGGTCTTCAAGGTCCCCTTCCAACCCAAACCATTCTATGGTTCTGTAATATCATATCTGTGTGTATGTTTGTGCTCTACATAACGGAACCCATAGAATTTTTTTAAATTAAAAAAGAATGCTTTGTATGAAACATTACCTGTGGTTTTCATTATGGTTGTTGAACTACATATACATTTCATAATATTTATAAACAAATCAATATGTATCTGTAAGCAGATTGCATTCAACTTTTTAATTTGCAGTTTATTTAACCAAAAGTGATCTTTCTAAAGGTCAAATAAGGAGACGGTATATCCTATCCTATAAGATTATTATTAATTTCATAATATAATATGCCTTCAAATTATCTTTATGCTACATCACATATTTAAGTTTTGTAACAGTGAATAACAACTTATGTTCTGAACAAGTTCCCCCAGAAGACATTCCAATACTGTAAAGACTAAGAATGTAATACCCAACAAATTGTTCTTCTGAAATAATTTTAAGGGGGTTTACAATAATCAACATAATCTTTACTTGCAAAGTAATTTTTATTAACTTTTAAACATTTCAGGGTTTTAGTTGGATAAATCTCTTGTCTTAATGGACAAGAAAAGATATTGCAGAACAGAAGATAGGATCTTAAAACTGGAAGATACTTCCTAGGTCACTGAGTCCACTATCTTGCTATTACAGGAAACTGTGTCATATAATCCCTTGCACAAACTTTTCAAGCCCCATCTTAATGGTAGCTTGATGTGTTTACCCCCTACTTCTCTTGCAAATCTGTTCCAGAACGTCATTGTTTTCTGGTGGTTAGAAACCTCCTTCTAATTTTCAGACTAAATTTATTCAAGAATCCATTTGTTTTTGTGCCAATATTCATCCTTTGGCTTAAATAGCTCTTCTCCCTCTCTAGCGTTTAGCCCTGGTATATTTATAGACAGTCATCATATTCCCTCTCAACCTTCCTTTTGCTAGACTAAACACATATTTTTTAGTCTCTTCCTGCTCACTGGATCTTCATTCCACTCATCATTCTACTAGGCTCTATAGCTACCCATCCCAGTCTGAACTCATCTGTCTGAATGTGAGTTCAAATTGCCATAACAATCCATTTTAGACTAAATTACTACATGGTACAGTAGATCAATATTTCCATGTCTTCATGAAATATTACAGTCTTGGGTGTGTAGTTGCCTTTTTGCTTAAATACATTAGATAACCACCATCTATTCTAGTGGTACCTATGTTCTTTTCTACCACTCAGTTACTGGGAAAGTTCTCCATTAACAGCAAAATTTTTGTTAGCCTCTAAGTACATGACATTGAATTTCATATTCCAGCAGTTTGTTTTGTTTCCATTAGTTCAATCATCAAGGTTGTTCTTTGTTTTTCCATATGACATCCCACTACAGCTCTGTTGATGATGCTGCCTAGTTTTGTGAAACCAGCCACTGCAAGAAACGTACTTTCTCTTCTTTGCCAAACAAGATCAACCCCAAGAATAACTCCCAAAGACATGGACTAGCAGACACTGTTCATTTGGGTACTCTCCCGTTCGGTACTACCTGCTGCCATTTCCCTCATTCTGCTCTGGAAAATATCACCTTGTCTCTGTGGTCCTTAATGTGTAACAAAACTCTTCTGCTACTCACTCCCTCTTTCTCTGAAAGTTCTCTACATAATTATCTTTTTTATGAACTGTGTTAGCACTTGCCCCTTGAAGAAAGGGCAAATAATTTTAATTTCAAACTTCTGAGCTCCTCCATTCAGTTGACTTGATTAACTAGGTCTTAGTTTACCAAAACTTACCTTATGAAATCAAGGGGTTTAGATACAGACCCGCTTTTGTTTTTTTTACACAACATTAACTTTAGGATCATTTTCTACAACCAGTTTTTCTATACTGTCCTGTCCTCAAACTGTAAGTCCAAGTCTAAAATAGCATGATTTCATGTTGGTTTAGTGACATTTTGCTGAGGAAAGCTGTCAGCTATGACATTCAGCTATATTTGGCGCCCTACCACCATTAATAACATTTGTTTTCCAACCTACTAAGCCAATTAAGTAAAGAAAAAAGGCGAGTAGCTCTTTGCCACCTTAGTGAGTTGAAGTGACTTATTTGTCTGCCAGGTACTAAAGCCCCCACAAAGACAGCACAGAAGAGTGTGCAGCCTGAAGGAGGAGAGAATTACTCTATTTCAGCAGGAGGGAGTTGTTGCATGAACCTAGCTTCTCATCTTACCATAACCTATTTTGGAGCAGCATCTGTGTATGTATTCCTATATATAAAGAAAATTCCCTATTCTTTCTAAATCAAATTTCTTTCCAGGTTTTCACTAGTGGATCTCAAAAACTATTTGATCAGAAGTATTAATCAAGTATTGGATTTGGTAATTTAAACCTTTTCTAGTTTTCTAAACAAGATCTTTCTACTTAAGAGGTGGAAGATCTCCTGTGGGGTGTGTAAGAGCAGTGCTGAAAGAAAGAGCTTCTGTGTACCTTCACCTTTGTTTCTTTCCATTAAATCTGGCATATGATATTCCTTTCTTTATCCTGGTATTTCTCATACTGAATAACTTGAATAAGATCAGATTCCATGGTTTCACCACAGGAAAGTTGCTGCATGATATAGCTGCTACCAAAAGTAGCAGTCCTGTCCTCTCCTCAGTGACTGGCTATAAATTTATGTCACCTTTCTATGGTGACATGAGCATTCCCGCACCTAAAAATTGGCCAGTTTTCAGTTGGACAAACAGGTTGATCTCTCTGCACGTGCAATCAGCTGAGTGACAGTGCCTGACAAGGGGGTGCAGTGGGAAGCACAGGGGAATAATGTATATGCCATTTTTGAAACAGCTCTACTTGCTTGCATACATCAAAGTGATGCTACATATATATAAAGGAATAAGTCATTTTGGGCTGGTGACCCAGCTTCTCTTTATCTTGGTAAGATCCACAATGTAGTTTTTGATTGGTTATTAGCATTGTTTAGAGATGTCTGAGAGAAAAAAACAAACTTGCAAAATATGAAATTGTGAAGTGAATTTTATTTCATAATGCTTAACTTTGGTCAGTTTTAAAAACATTCTTTAATATATTTCTTGTAGTAAATTTAATTTAAAAATCAAATTTTTAAAAATCATATTATTATTCCCTTACTGCAAGTCACTGTGATGATAGTTTTGCAATATTTTGACGTGTGCTTCATAGACAACAACTGGGAAAACCAGCAAATTTTTTGTGAACTTCTTCATTTTCAAAGCAAAGCCATTTTTACTTCAGTTGCATTTAGTGTCTGAGCCTGTTCTAGCAATGAACAAAGTTGCTTTTTTAGGCAACTTGTCCTTTCCTGTTGGATGAGAACTGTGCCACAGTCAACAGTACCTTCAGTTTGGATGAATGCACTGCTCTTTTATATTCCAAAAGGCCATTTGGAAAAATGAGTTAGGGTAGAATACAGTCAGGACGTTTACTAGAGCACCTTTCCACCACGGCTTTGTTAAACTATAAGGTGGATGGGTGAATATTCTGAACAGCAGAGTCCCTTCCTTGCCATAAGACTCAGAATATGTCCTGCACAGAGCCTTGCAAGTGGGAAGACTCCTCTAAAAAGACTACAGAACTGAACTTTGACTTGTGATCAGAAAACCAGAATTCTTGCTCTTTAAACATCTGTTATCATGGTGCAGCCTCTTTTTCACATAAGCAGTTTTTTTCTTCCTTCTTTTTATTAACCAGTGCTTTCTCCTCAATTTCAGACCCCTCACTAGTCTACCACTTCCCCCCAGTGCTGGATCTGTCATGGTCTTTTTATTTTTGTGATCTTTCAAAGGTCAATAATTTCCTTTTAACTTTCTAGTGTCTCTTAAGATACTTTCCCTTCAATCTCTTGCTCTTGCTCTAAAACTATAATTTCTCTCATAAACTTTTCTTCATTTAGTTCTTAACCATTCTTGCTCATCATAAAGAAATGCATTATACATGAAAAAGTAATTGAAGAAATAGAAACTTTGCAAAGTCAAATGCAACATTCCCTACCTCCCCATGCAACTTCATTTCTAGAAAGGCAGCTGTGAAAATCACAATGAATTTGTGACATGGCCTTTAAGAACTGCCTTCCATACACTCTCTGGAGCTGCTGTCTCCTGTCCTTGAGTCCTGCTGCCTAGCTCAACAGGCAGCTCCGTGTCCCAGCTTATGATGACTCAGACTCAAAAATCCCCACCCTGTGATCCCACCTTCAAACCTGCTCCCATGCTTTCCACCTCTTGAACTAATAATTACTTGACAATGCGCATTTTAGAGTATGCATTATGTTCCTGTTCCTAAACTGCACTAATACTTCTTTTCCTTATTGCCTCTGTCTGATTCAGTATATAAGGTGAATGACATTCACAAATATCCTCCTGTATTTTGTTTTATGCCCATATTAGGGTATGAACTTCATGCTTTTTTTAAGAAACACCATTCCATGGGTTGTTAATGACCTTTTACACTAGTCTGGTATTTCTACTAAAAGATCATTTTCCTGGCTGCAGTAATGGAAAGAGGAGCAGCAGGGTGAGAGCTCTGTGTGTCTGTTATATATGGTGTGAGCAGCACCCGTTGGTACCACTGCACCACTGAAGGCACAAGTGAAAACAGCCTCCATTCCCATTATACAATACTGATTTTAATTGTATTTACACCATTCCGTGGTGTACATAATTTTCTTGGGATGGTGCAACGTTTTATGCATTTATGTACTAGGGGACAAGAGCCTGGAGTGAAAGTGCATGCAGAAAGGGACATGGGGATTTAGATTGAGTCAATAATGTGCCCCAGAGCCAAAAGGGCCAGCCGTGTCTGGGGTGCATTAGGCACAGTATAGCTAACAGGTCAAAAGAAGTAATTATCCCGCTGTATGCTGTGCTGGTGTGGCCTCACCCTGAGTACTGTGTGCATTTTTGGGCCCCATGAGACAAGAGGGATATAAGAATGTTGCAGTGTATTCAAAGGAGGGCAACAAAGATGGTGAAGGGTCTAGAGGGTAGGACTTAGGAGAAGTGGTGGAGGGTTTGTTCAGCTCAGAGGAGATTGAGTGGTAACTTCATTGCTCTCAACGACTTCCTTGTGAGTGGGAGCAGAGAGGGAGGTGCTGATATCTCTGGTGTCTGGCGATAGGACATAAGGGAATGGCTTCAAGCTGCATCAGCATAAATTCAGATCAGATATTAAAAAGTTTTTCACTGAGAGGGTGGTCAAGCACTGGAACAAGCTCTCCAGGGAAGTGCTCATGGCCCCAAGCCTGTAAGTGTTCAAGAAGTGTTTGAACAATACTCTTGGATATATGGTTTAACTTTTAATTTGTCCTGTGTGGAGTCAGGAGTTGGACTTTATGATCCCAATAGATCCCTTCCAACTCAGGATATTCTGTGATTCAGTGGTTCTTTTAACACCTATCACTAGCACATACCATCTTCACAAACATTAATGCATTTATCCCCATTTTATACACAGAGAGCATACAATTAGTGTCAAAAACGTGTTATTTTAGCTGCCTGTTTTGGATGGCTACGTTTGTCAAGGATATAGCATTTATTTCTACACTTCATTTGGCAATCACATCTGATATCAACTTTGTTTTCAGTTGAGAAGTCTTCACAGCATGAGGCTGGGTGCCCAGAAAATGAAAAATACCTATTTGTCATCGCCTGTCCCAGAACTGAATTAAATGAGCTTCAGCCTCATACAGGATCCACTGAAACAAGACAAGGAGATAATCCATTGTTCAGGAGATATTCTGTGTCCAAAGAACACAACTTACTTTTTCTTCTTGAAATCATATGCCTCAGTCACTGCACTGTGTGGCTTTTGTACCTAGAAAAGGTAAGTACAAAGATTAGTACAATCAGCAGGCTACTTCACGTCTTCTTACTAGATATCCTGTGTACTGTAATAAGTAAGGAATGCCCTGTGGTACAAATAGAATGAGATCTCACAGATAAAAGACTGTATTTTGCAGGAGTTTATATTAAGTTTTCGCAAGCAACCTGAGTTTGAATGCTCTCTGTTTTTTTAATGTTTTAATGTCTGTATTCTTAAAACTTTCCAAATTACTTTTAGGAGTTAACTAATCCAGAAAAACAACCATCAGAAATTCTGTCTTGTTGAAGCATATTTATATCCCTGGGGCTCATCCAAAAAGTTCAAAACTCATGAGTTTATAGAACAAATTCTGATGATGTAAGCTAATAGCAAATAAAAGCAGGAGAAAAATATAATCTGTGAATTCTGTGCAGCTCGATTATTTGGGAGAGATAAGCTAAAATTTTAGGTTGTCTCTTTACTAGCTGACTCAGGAATCCTGGATCCTGAGCTGTGTTCAAAAGGACCATACAAAGGTTCAAAAGGACCCTTCTCTTCTCCATCACTACCTGCCCTGCAAGCCTTTGTCTCAGTCTTCCATTTTTCTCACATCTTAACTTCCAGTTTGAAGATGCACATCCTGGCACATTTGAGGCTTATATCCTAGTCCCCTATCTCTTTGAAACATTGTTCCAGCTCACATTCTTCTTTTATCTCAGTAATCATTCAGTCCCTTCAAGCATATCTTCTCACATTTATGTATTCCAGCCTGCTTCCCTGCTCTCAGTTCTTGGCATTGAGGCAAGCTCTTCAGAAATAATGACAGAGTTTGGACCTCAGACTAGAGCATATCAGTATGTATGTAATCTAAGAATTTATCAATCACAAGCTGACTTGTGCAAACAGAGAATTTTTAAACTTACAGGAACATAAAAACATAAAAGCAGTCAAACCCAAGGTTTGTTTAGCCCAAGATCACGTCTCACAGTGGCCAGTGGTGGACATCTAGAGAACAGCAAAAGACAGCAGTAGAGTGATACCTCCCAAATACTCTCTCAGCTTATCATTTTTGCAAATATAGGTCAGTGAATAGAAATCAGGAAGTAGAGAGGTAGGAAACAACAGGTTGCATATATTGCCATGGATCATAGATGTTAAATACTTTGGCTTCAAGGTTTCTTTTGGAACAAACAAGACATATTTGTGGATTTCTGTGAGCTCTGCCCCCTGGCTTTTGGTTAATATTATGTCATATTTTAAAGATTTGGGATTTCAAGATGCCTAACCTTGACCATATTTTCAAAATGATCCACCCATCCCAAAGTCACTGTTCTGCTGGAGAACAGATGATCCACTAAAGTCACCTGTTTCTCTACTCAAATAGAAGTGAGATACCAATTAATTGCTAGAAAAGGAATCATGGAATCATAGAATAGAATCATAGAATATCTTGAGTTGGAAGGGACCCACAAGGATCCAGTCCAGCTCCTGGCCATTGTGGAAAATGGTCTGGCTCATTATGTTAAAATAGAGAGATGCTGTGAGATGGTGGAGAATTGATGAGGCTGATTCAGCAAAACCACAAGCTAAGCCACTTGCTCATCTTCCACCTGGGCTTGAGCAAGGCTTAATAACTGAATGGTGCCTGGGCTGAAGCAGAGGACCCATGGCCTGATGTTGTCTCAGTGAAGTCCAGAAGAGTACCCATGTCCCTGTGCCAGTCCTCAGCCTCACTGCCCTTTCCCTGTGCATAACAAGCCTTGGTTTAGATCTGTTTCTCTGAGGAGACAGTGATGGGAGTAAAGACCTGGCGAATGCCAGATGGCCTCTGCTGCCTCAGCCATGTGGAGGAGCATACTGAAGTACCACAGTTCTGCACCGTGTTTCAACTGTAAATTTTATAACTCAGTTTGACTGAAGGTAATCAGAGACCCTTTTTATCCTCTCATTTATGTATTAAAAACCACACCCACTAATATGAAATTGAGAAAACAGATGTCTCCCCACCCCACATCTGTGATGGCAGCAACAGGCAGACTGTTTTTGACTACAGTCATTCACCCATTTGTCCAAGAAGTATAAAACTGGTATTTGAAATCCTCCACTATGGAAGGACAAGAATACAACCCCACTCAGCAGACAAGTTGATGGGCTTGCTGCTCTCCCCAAGGCAGGGACAACGCTGTGGTAAGATTTGTGCCTCTGACGTCGTTGGAGCTTACCTGGGAACACTTGTACACAGAGCTATGCACTTACGTTTTGTAGGTCTAGAGCAATTATCAGCAATCTAACAAGAATCTATACCCTATTACTTCAGTAAACTACACTATTTGTGAATCTGCAATTGTGAAAGTTCTTATTCAACGTGACCAGACTTACAGTGTTGAATTGGTAAACCACATTATTCCTGAATCTGTGATTTGTGAATGTTCTCACTGAATGCAATCAGACTTATAGTGCCTAATTGGTCATAAATCAGAAATTAAGCTTAGCTGCACCAAACCTCTCTGATCTCTAAGGACTAGTTGGAATGTAAGGGGATTTATTTTCTGTCAAATTTCATACACTTATTGCAATAACTCTGCACAGGACAACACCAAGAATAACACCATGGGCCTGGGAGCATTGTTCAAATGATTCCTGAACTCTGTCAGGCTTGGTGCTGTGAGCACTTCTCTGGGGAGCCTGTTCCAGTGCCCAACCAACCTCTGGGGGAAGAACCTTTTCCTAATGTCCAGCCCAAATCTTCCCTGACACAACTTCATGCTGTTCCCTTCATTTCTATCACTGGTCACCAGAGAGAAGAAATCAGTGCTGTGAGAAGGTCTCCCCTCAGTCTCAGGAGGAGGTAGAACTTTGATGTAGCACATGAGAGAGGAAGCTTACAACTGTGTAACTTACAGCAGAAAGTTCCACTTGAACTTAAAATATAATTTCTGATAAATTCCTTTGTAACAGTGCCAAATGCCCCAAATTTTAACTCTGTGCAGTATATAGACCTTTAATTTCATGGAAAATTTTACTGATTGAAAAAATTATGAGAGTCTCTCATTATGTTGGTAAAACAGAAATAAAAGTGTGGAGTAAGTGAAACTGTGAACACACCTATGAGGAAAGATCCTAGGCTGGAAACTGCTCTACAAAGACACCCTTCAACACGTACAGTGCAAAATGGCTGGAGATTAATTAGTGGGAAATCCCCATTATGAAGATCTATTCATCAGGAGATGACTAGGGAATCAGAGAGCAGGAATTAATGTAATCATGTATTTCATACAATCTGGGAATGGGACAGAAAGGAGTTTCAGAGTTTTCTTGCCCTATACCTGATGGGGCACTGATAAGAGCAGCAAAACTTATGACGGCAGAATTTATAGAAACTCTTGCTTTAGCTTTTGTAGGGATCCAAATGGAAGGATGAGAAATCACTTTCCACTGTATACAGGAGCAGCACATGTGATCCAGTATGACATCCAGTGAGATCCATCCATAAAATGCAATTGGAGGTATTCCTTGGTTTTGACTGTAAAACACGTAGTTAATGCTGTTAATCTACAAGCACATGCCACTCGCATAAAATGATATAATGATTTAGTAAGAGAGCGCAAGGAACAAATAGACATTTTAATATTTCTACATGAAAACTCATCAGCTGGAAAGAAATTTTACCATCTTTAAGAGTCCAGGTGCTCTATTCTGGCCAGCGTTAACTGTGTCACAGTGAAGTATAATTCTTCAGCACTGTCTTACAGGCAAGTGGACAATTATAATCCTTAAATGTACAAAGAATAAAATATTAAGAGGTTGTAGGGAAGCTATATTACAGCTGTACTGGGCAAAGTTGTGGACTAGTACTGAAATGACCATTGACTGTTTAGGGTGGTTGGTGCTTACTGATTCTAAACACCCAGCTTTTGGATGTCATGAAGCCAGTCTGTAGTGACAGACACCGTTGTACTGAGAAGCTCAGATGATTTTAGCTTTGTACAAATCCTAACTTTACTTAATATTTCTCCCGTGGGAAACTTATGCTTGGTAGTACCAGAGCACCTTGCTCCTTGCTGAAATGTGGAGGTCAGATATAACAGAACAAAAGAAAAAGAACCACAGGCTGCACTGGAACTACTTATCAAGCCTTGATATGGATTCTTTGTCACTACAAGTGTTTTAATATCTTTTTTCCCCCTAGAAGTTGTACTGTAACTCACATGAGAATTAATTCTGAGAGAGTCTTTCGTTATATGTTGATTAGGCACCCAAGGGTCTATTCTAGAATCAATCAGCAGAGGAGAGACAAGAGCCCTTCCTCACCTTCTATCAGTAAAGACATCCTGGATATCCTTTTTTCAATAGGGTCCAGGTAGTCTAGCTAGAATTAAGAATTAAGAAGACAAGTGGAAAAACGTCCTGTGACACTTAAAGTACATGTGGTCTAATCAGTTCTTAGGAGGAAGACTGATGAGTATCATGTTAGTGTTTATTTAGATGTGATTATCATAAGTAGATGGCACATCAAGGAACAGTAGAAAAAGAAATTCAGAATGTAGAGCTGCTAAGGAAGACTTACCATGACTTTCTTGTTCTTCTGCTATAAAAGAAAAATTAATTTTTTTTATATTCCTCAGAATATATATCTTTCTATTTATTTGGAAATAAGTGGGATTGTGTCAATAACTGACTTTATTACCAGTCTTTCTTCTGAAGGAAACAAATCAACACCCAACACTGATTAAACAGAGGTATTGCATTTTTCTCTAAGCAGCTTTATGTTGTTGGTTTTGTTGTTTGTAGCAATTACTAATTTTGGAGAGCTTTTCAAGCATGATTAAATTCTCAGATAAACATAGCAGGAAAATACTTGTGGTTTATTTACAAAGAGCAGTTAATAACAGTTGACCAGTTATTTCTCCTGAATTGGGAGAAATTTCTTCATTGCATTTCTTCATGCTAATTTTCCTCCGACAACAAGCAGCAAGGGGCTTAATTTTCTTTACAGTTACCTAGATGCAAATTCAGATAGATACTTTAAATTAGTAATTACATTGTTGATAATGTCTATATTTTCTAGATAAAATAATTTGATCCAAACATTTTTGTGTGGATTAATGGGTGCATTAAGAATTCACTGCAGTTCTATATCAAGTCTGTCACTGCTGTGAATGTCATAATCACAGTAAATTTATAAATCCAATGTGATGCTTTCAGAATTAAAATGAAACTATTTTACTAGAACTAGAAGCAGAGAGGTAAACAGGAATTTGTATGACACAAATGAAATGAATGTCAAAACCTTTATTTGTCTATTGTAAGATGTGCACTTTTGTAATAAACCTTTCTTGGTGTGTGGAATAGAAGTTCAAAGTGGTTTAATTTTCTTTCTTTCACTGACTCAGAGGTGAGTTCAGAAGCTTCACAGAATTCCTACCCCTCCCAATTCCCTCAGTTCTAAAGACTCTAAAGCAGGCATTTCTCAGGCATTGATCACTTAAATTTCAGATTCATGTGATTCATGTAAAAAACAGAGAGAAATTATAGCATTTTCCTGTTATAGTGTTCTCACTTTCTAATTGTCACTTGGAAGCTGATGTACTGAATATTCCCAGTTATATACTAGCTGAGATAGTGGTTTTATTGTATGTTTGGCATTGGCCCAGGGAGCCATGATTACCCTTCTTTGCTATAAAATGAAGGAATTATGTACTATTTGATAATAACTGATCATGAAATATTCAACCATGTTTATCATTTTAAGAATACTCCAGAGTAAAAGGGAATTAGCTAACCTTTTAGAAAATATCACTATGAAATTTTCTGCACAGCACAGGACTTCTACACACAGGAATGTGATATTGCTAATCCAGTGTATTTTGCATTATAGAGAAGAAAACATAAAAGGTAAGTGCTTGGATAGTACTCATTTTAAATGCAAGGTTAATAATACTGTCTTGAGATCAACCTTCTTTGCCTAAAATACTGCATGTCTTTTCCTTACTAGCTGTTGACTAGCATTATTCCAAGATGAGTCTAGCCAAAGTCAGTGGATACTGAAAGCAGAATTTTGAAATTAAAACGCTTGAAATCATACATATATTAATAGCTGAAAATATTTCCACTACTATTTCGCAACAAACAATAGAACATGCAAATAGGCCACAACAAAACCCACAGATTTTCATTGTAAGCAAAGGAGATACTGATCTCAGGAAGGTAGAATTGTCAAAGGATTTACCACATTAAGTAGTCAGTCAAGTGTATGTCCACTGACAAAGCTAAAAAGAACCAAAGAACGTTCTAGCGCATGCAGAGGGTGGGGGTGATTTGGTCAAAACAAGTGTTGCTAATGGAGTGGCGGGGGAAACAATACAGAAGGAGAAAGCAGATCTCAAGAATACCAGTAAGGACTCAAGAACAAAAGCCAGGAGCATGATTACAACTTAAATGCAAAGAGCCGCAAATTACAGTGCTCATGAAATGCATGGGGTAGGTCTCCTTCAAAAACAGAGGCAAAGCTCTAGCATCAGCTTCTAACTTGTCTGCTTCTCAGGATTTAATGTGATCAGCTGTGGAGCTGTTAGCCCAGAAAGTAACTCCCAGAGCAATCTGACCGGAGGACACAACAGGATGTGAGCCTTAACACATTGATGCTACTTGGATTGCTCAGTGGCACAGCACCTCTCAGCTCCACAATGTATTTTGCAGATGAGTGTGGTTTTAGAAGGAACAGAGCAAAGAGTTTGAAACCAAACCAAGTAGAAATTCTACTGTGGACTTGTGGCAGTATTTCCACCTAAATATGAGGAAGAGCTTTTTTTACTGTGCAGGTGACCAAGCACTGAAACAAATTGCTCAGAGCGGTTGTGGAGTCTCCCTCGCTGCAGATGTTCAAGAACAATCCCGTGCCATGTGCTCTAGGATGTGACCCTGTGGGAGCAGAAGTTGCACCAGATGACCTCCTGTGGGTCCCTTTCAACCTTACCCATTTTGTGACTCCATGAGTACCACTTAAAAGGTTAATTCCATAATGAAAAGCTGGTCTTAGACATTTTGACTATATAGTATGATTTGCTAAAAATTTTTTCTGGGATTTTTAGTCATTGAAGCAGCTCCATTACCTAACACTGTGTCAGAACAGCTAAATTCAAATGAAACATTAAACAGTAGAGAAAAATTGAGTTGGTCTCAGCAGACCAGTTTCCAGTTGTCATGATATTTTTATAATCTGAAATGATCCTTTAATATCATAGTACATATTTGCATATAACTTGTCATCCTCTTCTGGAGACAAGAAAAGTAATATTTTTAAATATCTTAAGATGATATTGAAGGATTTTATATATTTAGCTCTTACCTGTGTAGAACACAACCATATTTACATTGATAAGAGGTTCTGAGAACTGGAAAAGTATCACCAGTATGGGTATGGAAAACAACTTACTTCACCTGTAGGCAAAATCTACGAATTTTAATTTTCAGGGCTGGAGACAGCTCCTTTGTCGAGGGACAGCTGCATCCAGGTGGGCTCTTTTATCCACCACATGATAGAAAGACTGCATCTCAGCAGGGGTGCTAATGTGAAACTGAGAGGTAAGCTGGGAGGGGTTCAACACGGACTTTCTACCCTTCTTTGTAATCGAAAAAAAGAGTACCAGGAATGGCGAGTGTCCAATTGGAGAAACAAATGTTTTCAAACACTTGATGATAAAGAGATTAAAAGTAATGACCAGCAGAGTAATGGACTCACATTTGCTATCAGTGATGGCAGGTGAGAGTATCAAGATACACAACTAGAAGGGGCTCATCTGTTGAGTATGGCACAAACGAAATCCTGTGGAAACAAAGAGACGCAACGTGAAATCAAAGGTGTGATAGTTCTGGCTAACATAGATGTTATTATATTGAGAAAAACTACTTCTTAAGTGAACAACTTACTCCATCTTTATTTGCATAAAATTACAATTTAGAATGTACCAAAGGTAGAGTGAAGTACCAGAGCAGTTATTCCTGACAAAGTTAACACTGTGAGTAGTAAAAATGACACTCATTACAGAGGTCGTGTAGTATCTTCTGCAAATAGAAATTATAAAATCAAGGAGAATGACAACAGCAATACATATAAAAGAAACTGTCTCGCACCTTTGGGAATGACTAATTACTCTGAAGCAGTCTGTACACCCTGAGTGATCAGAAGGGGTCAGCATGTGACAATATGCCATACCAGCTCTGTTCAGAACATCAGACAAATATTCTGGCACTTTTCAGATATTGATCAGAGAATGAATAATTAAATCCATTTAAATTACTGTGCTGTATCTTTAGGTGCAAAAGGTCTAAAATAGTCTGTAAGTATTTTATCCAAAGAACTGTAAATTGTGACAGTAATAAGGCCCACAAAGAAGAATTTCCTGAACAGACAAAAAGTTACAATGGCTCTGTTCACATATGAAGAGTTCCAGCTGCTTTTCGAGGGAAGGGTATCAAAGTGACACATCAGCCTATTACCCTGCTGCCATGAATGGATTAGTGAAATTATTCATTCAGCCATTTGAGAAAGCAATCTGTGCTCCATCCCTGCATGGTATTAAACTAGCTAGCTCAAGCTAGTTACCAACACAATAATCTTCTGTCTGTAGAAAGGCACTCTGGCACTACCCTTTGTAGGACTTAAATTAAGACCTCACCAGGATGTCCTAATCCTTGATGTACAGAAGGATACTGAAAATAAATATTATGACTGAATAGTTACAGATAAAAACATCAGAGCAAGCAGCTTTCATGTTACAAAATAATTAAAAAAAAAGGATATTTCGGAGGTAGGCGTTTGGAAAGGTGGAGTAATTAGGACAGAGACTGATCCCATCCTCTGATTCACTAAGCTGAAATCTCATAGAACTAATTAGGTTGTGAAGAAGACCTGGAATGTTACGGCTGAAAGAGATCTCTCAAGGTCATGTAGCCCATTGCTTTAGCCCAATGCAAAATGAGTTATAGCTTTATCATTCCCAACCTGCTCTTTAAAACTTGGTTAGCTTGGTCTTAAACAACCTCTCATGAATTTTATTCCAACACTTCAACACCTTCAACATTGAAAAGTTTTCTCTAACATCCAATTTGAATATTTATTGCTTTTTTCAGAACAAATATAAACAGAATATATTCTTAATTTCTTTCAGTCCTTACTGTCTACAGCTCTAGTAATTCTTTTGGTTTTCTGTGGACTCTCGCTAGTTGATAGATGACTTTGTTCAGAGCCACGAATTGAACATAGCATCACATTAGATGAGTCTTCAGAGCCATATAATGTGTGTCTATTTCCTTTGTCAAGTAGACTGTATTCCTGTGCATCCACTCCACCACTGGGGGGGTGTTTGTAACACCACTGTATGTTGGCAATACACCTGGAGTCTCACATCCTTCTTTGCAGAACAGTCACCTGAGCACTTAATTGTTCTCCATCCTATATCTGATTATTTTTTCCTTAAGGTAACATATTTTCCCTGTTGAGTTATATCCTTTTATTTTTTTCCTCCAGATGATTTCTCTGATTTACCTTTTTGAATTCTAATCCTGTCTAAACACAGTTCAAATCTCTCCCATTTTTGTGCCAAATTGGAGTTTCTATTTAACTACTCAGGTGCCTTTTGAAATAGTGAAGAATACTGAACCCTGCCCCTGCTGGACTCCAGTTAATACTCTGTCCAAACAGTGAATAACAGCTCTATTAGTACAGTTCTGCATTACAGTAGTTTCAGCCAGGTCATCTTTCTCCAGGTTGTTTATTAGGCTCTCACATACAAGAATATCAAACACATTTTTTAAGTCCATATACAAAACATCAACTGGTCCTTCATCTGTAAAACCAATTAATCTGACGCAGTAAACAATTGAACTAGCTTGCTATGATTTGTTTTATGCTGGATGTAGCTTTTGTTCTTTCTGATTCTTATAAGTCATTTGTTCCAACATTTTTACAGGAAAAGACTGATCGGTTTATTATTTCCTGATTTATTTTCCCCCATTTTAAATGTTTTCCCTTTTCCAATCTCTCATTACTTTTTAGAATATGTCAAAGTTAGCTACTAACTACTTCACCCCTATCCTAGACACAGGTTTCTCAAGTTCAGACAGTTTGAGACTTCACAATTCAAAGTATTTTCTAATTTACTCATGTGTATTCTTGGCTGAGTACTTTCTCCTTTAGCTATGGGTCTTGTGCTACCAGCTGATTGCAACTGACCTTGATGGTAGAAACTGATGCCAAAAAAAAGGCATTAAACTATCAGATCTGTTAATAACTTTCTTACGTATTGATCAGTGTGCTAATTATTTTCTTAGCATGGTATTGCTAATGTATTTAAATATTTTTGTCTTGGCCTCTCTGATTTTTGTACCTTTATATTTATACTATACATTTTTATTTTGTCCTTGGTAATTTGACCTATTTTGCACTTTCTCTGTGTTTCCTTGTTGTTTAAGAAGAACTTAAGGTTTAACCAGGTTGGTCTCTTTGTACATTTACTGTCTTTCTTACACAATGAAACAGTTCACATTTGTGTACATACATTATTGAGGAACTGGTAGCTTGCCCCCAATTTCTGCCTGCTTTTACTTCCCAAAGATCTTGAATTCCTGTTTTCTATTTCCTCCTTCCTAGGAGTTCTCATAACTTCACATTTTCAATCAGTTCCTCAGTTGGTTGAAAATTTATCTTGTAGAAGATTCCTTGAAGGTGATTTCTCCTGCTGCATCAAAAACTTTTCACAGAGTGGACAGTCTGTGTCCCATTGTCTTCTTTTCCCAACAAATAACAAGCCTAATTAATAATCTGTATTATTATCAAATAGTTGCTCTTAACCACTTGTCTACATGCCCACAGTCAGTTACAACTTCTGGTTTGCTGGTCTGTGATAGGTTCCCACAGTGGTAACACCCATACATATTTCCTTTACTCTTTGTCCAAAGATCTTCAGCATAAGGTGTCCCCCTACCATCTGCAGCTCATAGCAAAGGTAAGTCTTTGCTTATTTCCTTATTTATGCCATTTAACAACAGGTTTTACCCCATTCTAGTTCCCTGAAAAACCATACAATCTGTTACTCCAATTTGATGATAATTTGAATCATGTATTAGGATTTAAAGGTCTTTAGACACAGCTGTATTTAAGTGAAGAAGTGAGGAAAGAGGGTATTCATCTTCTAAACAGCCGGTGAAGACTGAAGATTCATGATTCATCACGAAATGTCAGGGGTTCTATTTATTTTAAAATATCCTCATCATCCTGTAAATTTTTATACTGCAAAGAATCAGAGAATTCCCTAATCCTTCTTATGCTACAGTGGGAGTCAGCAAGTTCTCAGCCTAAAAGTCCTGTCTGACAAATCCCAGTGCACCATCCATAAATTTGTGGAGCATCATCTCCTAGCTGTTGAAGCAGTCTATGGACTCAGGTATATCATGACAGGGGGTTCCAGCTTTGCTGTGGGTTCTCTGCTGGAGCACTGGTGGCAGGAGTTGCTTCCTCCACTGTCCTGGAAAGACCAGCATCATAGAATCATAGAATATTCTGAATTGGAAGGGACTCAAAAGGCTCATTGAAATCTAACTCCTGGCCCCAACAGGTCAAGCCCAAGAATCACACCATGTGCCTGAGCACTGAGTCTGTTATCAGACAGGCCTCAGGGCATGGCTCCGCTCAGGAACAATGAAGTGACTACAGGAATCCTCATCTCCCTTCAGAGCAAAGCAGGAGCAGGAAGAGGTATGCATCGAAAGTACTCGCCTGTAGCTGAGCTATTCATGTGCTGTAGTCTGGAAAAAGTCATCTGTGAATTCTTTTGTTTGTTCGCGTAATTCTTTCCCTAAGTGGTTGTTTCCTCTCACAGCTCACATTTCTTATTTATGCTTAGAGATTACACACCGTCAATCAGTTGTACCTAATTTATGATTGCAGTATTTCCTTCAGAACCACATGACTGGAAATTTGATTTTTAAGTTTTGCATACAGGTCCGAGATTTTTTTAAAGAACATTTTTGCAGGATGTAGACAGCAAGCACTAGGATATAATATCTATGCTTTAGCCCTACCCTACATAAAGTTAGCTCTCAATGTCCCAGAAGAATTCTGAAATGCTTTATTCAGATGAAGAAAATTTTCGATCATGTTGCTTGTTAGGCTAAGAATGAGATTTTAAGATAGGTATTGAATAATCAACTGATTTTCAAATGTGACATCTGATTGTTCCTAATGAACTTACTGACAGCTGTTAATTACTGCTACCCAAAATAAAACTATGTATTTAGAAAATTAAATATGGGTAGGAGATACTAATTTTATATTTCCGTTAGAAAAGTGACAATTTTTAAGGAGCTACACCTGTACAATAAGCTTCTACACACCAAAAAACTTTTCTTGTACAATGAGATTAAATAACGAACTTCCATGTGACACATTCTATTGTGAGATGGAAAACTTGCTTGAAACTGTCCCTATTTAAATGATTTTTACAGTGCACTAGCTCAGAAGCATTCTGGTTTCTTTCATCTTTCTCAGTCGTTACACAGTGCAGCCCAAATTGTTACTCAGGTGCTTTAATTAAAACCAAACCAAAACATCCTAATTAAAACCAGTAGTTGACTTCTGAAGACATGCTTCCTTCTGCTGGATTGTCAGTGAGTGCAGAGAGGTGACACCCACGTTCTGACCTTTAAAGACATTCTGCACAGGAAGAGGTGCTAACTTCAGAAAAAGTTAGGCGCTAACTTCTCTTTGGAGAGTTTGCAGGCTTTTATACAAGTCACAGCAAAGAAAAATACTTGTTCAGTGGTCAACTTGACCAATGCATTTCTGCACATGCTCCAACTGTTCACTAGATAGAGGCAATCTGACATTAGCACGTCAGGTTTTTCTCAGGGGTGTAATTTTTATAATGGTAATTAGTTTTTAGTTATCTTCGGACTACCTTCCCCTTTTCTCCCCTGTCTCCCTAGATAGGTGATCCATCTTCAGCATTTACACACCCTTTGGCATTAACACATCATTAACTCATTCTTGTGGTATCTTACTGTGATTCTCCACTTCGAGGACCAGAGTATTGGATCACAAACATTGAAGCCAGGTGATTCAAAGTCCTGAGCTCATACAAACCCACCCCTAAACTTCAAGTGTATATAGAAAATGTGAAGGCTCACTCTGTCCTAGAGGATTTGACATTGGATCAGGTATTATCAAGCTACTTTTGTCTTCTTGCTGAATCAAGCATACTTTGGCCTCCTATAGACAGTATGAAAAATGATAGCCATTACAAAAGAGGCTGTATGAAGTGCTATGGTAGTGTGATGGAAATGCAGTGCTTTATTCATGCTTGATCTATATTAAATCTGAACTGAAAGGTGATCCACTCTACGCAAGTTTGGAACCAGGTCTAATGCTTCTTCTGATCAAGGGAAATATTCCAATAAAGGACCAGGATGCTTATTGCACTCTTTATAGTTACATATAGTTTTACTTAATTACCGCACTGTTTAGGTTAAATATCCTTTTCATTATTTTTCCCAGGACTTTTAAGGGTAGAAGACAAGATAGAAATAGATCCTTCTGAACTAGCGGATCTAGATACTACTAGGTATTTGGCTATCACACTGTTGTGGCTATATAACTTGAATATTTTGGGTTAAAGCCATTTTAAACCACATGTCAGTGCTGTATAACATTAGGATATTTCCTCCATCATCTGGAATTCAGAACTAGTCTGCCCAACTTTTCAAGTAAAACAGATTTACTAAAAAAAATCATACAGGACTAAACCCAGAATTTCGATGAAAACTTAATTGTTCTGACAACTGTAGCAGTACAGTTTCTGTAGGTAAGGTTGAACCAATTAGATTGTATATTTAACTACAGTAAAAACCAATGTATTCTAGTGAAATAATCATGGAATTGGGAGACATGCTCCAGCTTCAACTGAGTAAATGAAGATGTAACATTTTGCCACTGAACAGTCAGTTAAGTAACCACAGTTACTTTTCACTTCACAGTACTCCCAGTCAGTATCTGGAAGGTGACTAGAAATGTATTTGTAATTGCATAACTGAGAAGAACTGTGTAACTTTTAAAAATACACTGTCTGGAACACCTGGTATCTGGGATACTAGGTACGTGTACCAGGGTGTCTTTGTGGGTAGATAGATAGTTTTGTGACCAGTTCCATACAGATCTTTAAAACTTCTGAATCCAGACAAATGCAAAGTCCTAATACAACATCAACAGCAGCTCTGGTCTCCAAGAAAAAGCAGGCTGATGGATGCTCTTCCTTCATCATTTCACTGTGCAGCACAACTAGCTGACTGTGTAGAGATGATCTGTGAACCACATTTTACTGTAATTCCTGTCATTCCACATCAAATAACTTTGCATATCAAGCAGGCCTCTCTAATCTCTTGTCCTGGGGTGGCATAATGATATCTTGTATTCCCTATCGTTTTGTATGCTTGACCAGAAATATGGTCCTGTAGCTTTAACTGTGTCCCGCAGCTGGGAGCTCTGCCGCCAGCGCGGGATGTTTTGAAACTTTCCCCGGCTCTCCTATGGGGGAGTCAGAAGGAAGGGACACTGTTTTTTTTCCTCCTCAGTCAGTTGCTGCTGCTGCTGGCTGGTGCTACTGGTGTGGCTGCTGCTTGGGTTGGTTTTTTTTTCCNCCCCTTCGGGCCCCCCCCCCGGAAAGGGGAAGCTACGCCTGAGGAAAAGGACACTAAGTTCATCAGCTGTTTGTTCAGGTTTTCTGACCCCTTTTCCCCTTTTCCCTTTCCACTGTGTGGTCTGTTAATTAAACAGTTCTTCCCACCTTAGGCTGAGATATTCTGTGTTGTGGGGGGAGGAGTGCCAGAAACCTCTGCTGTGGGGGAGGCACCTGCTCGGAGTGCTTTCCACCTAGCATATTTGTCCCTAATCCAAGACATCTCTGAAGGCATTTTTTCACCGAGACTTCATTCAAGCTTGATCTCTCTATGCCATTTACCCAATCATTTAAGTTACCTGGAGAGCAAGTTTTACAATTCTGTTGCTTTCCACAAGTTTAGAGAAAGAATATCAATTGCCTTTGATGCTACACTCCTTTGTATAATGCAAGCTTTTTCCACACTTCTACAATGTGCTCAGTTTTCCTTTTTGTACCATTTATTTCTCTGATCCTCAAACATATCTGTTGGAAGAAGTAGGAGATTTGTACCAGAATATGGAATATATATGTTTAATTCTTGATTAACCACAACTTTTATCACACTCGCAAAATTATTTGCATCTGAGGATGCTGGGATAGGCTTCACTGGAGTGATTTTGAAATACACAAAGAATGTTTTAGAACAGTAAGTACGGTGCTTCTCACAGGCAATTCTTCTCTAGGTTAAACATTCACACTGTCTGGATGGACTGCAGTCTATGTTCACAAGTTTATCTGTATTTTTCACCCATTTTGCACAGTATGGTCTTCTGAAAGTTCACTTGGAAAGAAACAGTTTTTGCTAAGTATAAAGTGTGAAATCTGGCAATAAAGTTTTAAATTAAACCCAGCATTTTTCAGCCTACATTCTGGCAACTGCCATCTTACTAAACAGTATCAATTTCTAGCCAGTGTTATGTGTAGTCTTACACCCATGTCCACCACCAATTTTTCAGAGCAACATACTCACAGCCACTGTGATACCAGGTATCACAAGGCAACAACACATTGGCAGGGATGACTACGCATGTCTGTTGAAGATACAGTGAATGTGACCCAGAAGAAAGAATAAATTGAAAAAGAATGAGTAAAATGACATTACTATCTTTCAAATGTATTGCCCATTGAATAAAAGTCTTGTAAGAATAAATACACCTGGCAGAATCCTGGCCAAGTCACCATTAAGGCAAGTGATGCTCAGTTCTGTTAGCAGAAAGGATTCTGATTTGGGAGACAGTTCTCAGCCTTGATATTTCCAGGCATAAACAGATGGATCAGTGTAGGGTGAACCTCTTTACTATATATATGTATAAGCTAATATGTTTCTGAGTATTTAAACACTCTCTTCTTGAGTACAAAACAGTTATTATTATCAGTTGTGTAAATCAATTACTTAGCCTACAAGTTAAAACAGATTGTGTTGAAAGTTATCTATACTGTGTGTAGTCTCACACTTCTAAATTTTGTCCTAATGAGGAAACAAGGTGGATCATTCAGACTCCTGCACTGTTGAAAAGCACTGGGACCTCCAGCACTGCATGCTTCCAACGTCACATGCAGGCTGTGTTCCATCAGTGACCATCTCCCAGTACTCTCAGAGGCTGAAGAAGCACGCTCCACAGATGTTGAAGCTGCAGTGCACCAGCACTCTCTTTAAAAATAGTATTCAATTCCCATAGTTCTCAAAGGGAATGAAGCCACTATTGCCCCCAGGCCTCTATTTTGACATTCTGTGGCTGGTGGCTGGGCTGGGACTGCCCATGCCCCAGGCCAGTGAGCTCAGTCTATCAGGAACAATAGCAAGGGCCTGGAAAATGGCAGAACAAAACATATCAACCTGTACTCTCAGGAAGAACAGGACAGTGCTGGCATTGTGGAAGGGATCAATTATTCATTAGGTTTCTCACAGGAGACTTAATGCACCTGGCCTCTGCTAAGCCTCCAGTTATAGCAGAAAATAATTAAACAATGAGTTGACTATCAGTGCTAAATAAGTATTTTAAAAGGCAACCTATGATAGCACATTTGCTAAAATATGAGAGATTAAGATAAGAGATATGCAGTGATATGCAAGGCCATAGGGATGTAGAATAAAGGAGAGAATTGCCATATACATAAGAAAACCATGTGTTTTTCACACATGAGAGCAATTTCCACTTCAACCTTGACGCTTACTGCAAGTGCAGCTAGATCTCTTGCTGTTTGCCCAGCTCCTTCTCCCAGCTCACTCTACTGCTCACTCAAGTACAGACAATTTTTGTGCTGATTGTGTTGGAAAATATACCAGTTTAAAAATTTTGTATAACTTTAGTCAAAGGTTTTATTTGTCTTTATCCGGGAAAAAGTATTTTAAGTTTCTTTCCAAGGCATNGAGAGCAATTTCCACTTCAACCTTGACGCTTACTGCAAGTGCAGCTAGATCTCTTGCTGTTTGCCCAGCTCCTTCTCCCAGCTCACTCTACTGCTCACTCAAATACAGACAATTTTTGTGCTGATTGTATTGGAAAATATACCAGTTTAAAAATTTTGTATAACTTTAGTCAAAGGTTTTATTTGTCTTTATCCGGGAAAAAGTATTTTAAGTTTCTTTCCAAGGCATTGTTTCTCTAGGTGAGGCCTGATGAACTCGACATATCAACAGAATGGGAGTAGACCAAAAGATAAAGGGCCATGAGCGGCCATTAACAGAACATCAGCTCCAAACCTCACCCCTGGCTGGTCAGAGACAACTGGTCTGGAAAAAAAGAAATAAGAAAGAAAATCCTATTAACATCGGAGGCGGGGAGATTTGGATCCAATCGGAAACCGAATACTGGGGGTTGCTCAAGTCTGGACCAATGAACTATGAAACAGTGCATCTCTATGGGTTTTGACTTTATAAAGTTTGGGGGAAAATCCTGTAAAATTCATGTGTCATGGAATGATTGTCTCTGCACATCCGGTCTATGTGTGGATGAGATGATTTCTGTGGTACATCCTGGCCAGAACAAGATCCTGGCCGGATAATAAAGTAGTGCCTTGACTCTCTAACATTAAAAAAGTTGTTGGAGGGTTTTTGTTTTTCCTGCAGTTTTGGTGACAACTGCAGCATTTTTTCCTTTTAATACTGTTCGTCCTTTTGTCTTTTATGGGAGCATTCAGTGAAATGAATGGCATGGAGAGTACTAGTGCGCAGCTCATGCCAGAGAAAATAGCTTCAACCCTCAGTGTATTCTGATATTTTTGTTGGAAAACATACCAGTTTAAAATTTTTTTTATGTAACTTTAGTCAGGTTTGTTCACCTTTGCCCCGGGGGAAGGGAACTGAAGGGAACTTCTTTCCCGGGGCATTGTTCTTCTAGATGACGCCTGGTGGGCTTAGCATTTCAATAGGCTGGGAGTAGCCCCAAAGAGATCAAGGCCATCAAGGGAACATCAACAGAATATCAGCAGAACATCACTGGCCATCAAAGAACATCTACTTCAGATTCTGCCTCTGGCAGAGTTGGAGACATCTCCTCCAGAAAATACTCATAAGAAAATCAAGGAATGAAGACCTAATTAACATCAGAAGCAAAGAAATAGGGATCCAATAGGAGACCAAATACTAAGAACTACATAACTTGGGACCAATGAACACTTACCCAATTTGTTTCTATGAGTTTTGACTGTATAAAAAGATCTGAAAAATCTAGTAAAAACTATGTGTCATGGAATGATTCTGTCTGCACACCCGGGCTATGTGTGGAAGAGATGATTTCTGTGGCACATCCTGGCCAGAACAACATCCTGGCCAGAAAATAAAGAAATGCCTTGACTCTCTAACATAAAAAATATTGTTGGAGGGTTTTTGTTCATCTCCCCATCATCCAAGCACTCTGTCTCAGTCATCCCCCCCCTAACAGCAGAAGCACAAAGCAGTGATGGTGATGTTGCCATGTTGTTGAATGAAGACTTTCATCCTGTCAGTGCACTTGCTCTACAATGCTTTCATCCTGGTTCCTCGCATTGCTCATGCATCTTCTTTCTTCTTTCCTTCCAAGTAAGAGCAGATTTTGTTGCAGTTGGTTTTCTGTCATCTGTGTTCTAGACTTGGCCTTATTTGTCTTGATGGATGGGCTAGATGTCACTATTCTCCCCTTATTTTCCTTTTTGTTCCTGTTATTGACCTGTATCTATAGCTTCCTTCTATTAGTCCCATGACAGTGCTGCTTGGAAAGATTGCTATTCTTCAGTGTAGCAAAGTGATTGTTGTACTCATCAAATGCTTAATTGTGTGTATCTAATATCAGGCCTTTTTCTTTTATTATAGCAGAAAGTCTCCTTTGCCTTATCTTCTTTTAATTCAAACATAATCTTCACTGTTCTTTTACTACTCTTAATTGAAGATAGGGAATCTGTTGTCTAGTCAGTCAATTGGTTACCAAACCAAAACTAATCGAAGCTAATCAGTTTAGTCCCTGAAAGGATGCACCCTGATGGTTCAAAATTGATTAACAGGCACTCCAGGTCTCAACTTCTGATAATCAGTCTCGCAGCTGTCTCTATGGCCAATTTTGTCTGTGCTCAAATTCTTCCCAGTGCAAAATCATTTACCATGCACTGCAATGCATGGTAGCACCTTCCCTAAATGTTGCCACCAGTCAAGTTTAGGTGACCTAGTTCAGGACCAAATCATCTAAAGATCCCACTTGGTTAAATAAGAAAGCAAAAGTAAAAATAAACACAAGGAAGTGATTATTTCTTTTTTTTTTTTTTTGACCCATGAGAAATACTGCGAAAGAACACATTTTTTGACAAAGCAAGTTCAGGCAAAAGTAATCAAGTTATTGAGATATTATAAGCAACCTTCTCTCACCAGACCTACTTTCTATACACAGGCTCAGAAGATAGCTCAGATATCCCTTCACACTTGGACCCCAGCCAGTGTACTCTCTCTTCCCATCAAACTGGCCCCTGCATTTTAGGGCTTCACTGAAACCTGATGTGTCTTAGAAAGTGTGTGCATGTGTCTGAGGACGCTCTCCTCACTGTGTTCTGCATTCATCACACTCAGCAGAGTGTGTCAGGATTGGGCTAGTTTGAGAAAAAGTATCTCAAGTGTTCTGTTTGAAGTTCTCCATTGAGTATCCACCAAACAAGTTCATCTGCAAAAAGCTGAATTAGTGACTTTTTGTGACCTTGTAGTTCCAGGTATGATTATGTGCAGAGAGACTGGACACAGGACTTTGGACATTCCAGGACCCTGGGTTCCAGGTGCTTCTGCATCATCACATTTTTTTCAAATTTAATGCCATTTCCAATACATACTAACAGAGGCATTCATCCCTTGCCTAGCTAGGCTCAGGCATGTGTGTCCCATTGTGCAAACACTGGATTGGTGGGTTTGCATGTGGTCTGCTTTGTACATTCTACTTGGCAAAGTAGGTTGCATGGAGGATGTCTCTGTGAGCACCAAGTGATCATGTAGCAGATTTGCAGAGTTGTGGTATGGGCATCTGGCTTTAAGGTTGTTTTTTTCTTTCTGGTCCTGTTCCTACAAGCAGTACATTTGGTCCTTTGCCTTATAAAAAAACCCAAATGACCACAGTGTCCCAGATTTTGTCAGAATTGGAACATCTAATGAACATCACTTGCTTTGGGGATTTGTCCTGCTCACATTTCTGCCATAGGATAACTGGGATTCTGTTTCTGATAATACACTAGTAATCTTGGGAATTTATACTTGAAGAGTTTCCTTCATTTGAGAATTCAGAGTGCTTAAAAGTTAATTCATATTACATTACCCTTGTGAAGTAAGTAAACGTTTTCCCCAGTGCAGAAACAGATATTACGAAGATCAAGACTTTGTAGGCTGTATGTCTCATAGACACCTGTATAAAAAATGGCCTTATTTTTGAAGGTAGTAAGTATTTAAGGCTCCTACTGATTTTAGCTTCTAGCTTTTGTCACCTGCTTTTGAAAATACTGACTGAAATAAATTGCCCTGGGTTGCAGGATGATATGTTGGATGTGTTCACATCAAGTATTTGCCTTTGATCGGACATGCAAACAGAAACCCTTCTTTAATTCCCTTTACAATCCTTAATATTAGGAAACAAATATACTAGAAAAAGAACCCCAGCACAACCCAAACCAAAAAGGATCTCATATATGTGTCTCATCTAGCAGCTGGTAAGATGTGCTGTTATGTCTTAAATTTCTATATAGGAGAGTACAATTTCTAACAGATTACTTCTTCATTGCTGGGCAACAAAGCAATCTTGCTATGTAACAGATTTAACCAGTGACTTGCAGGAACTGTCATATAGTGTCAGGAGCACCACCAGGACCTGTCGGAGCAGCTTATTCCAGCCTATAACTGATCAGTCACTGGTGCAGGGAAGCACTCACGGCAGCAGTTCCCTGCTACTAGGTTAAAATGGGATTTCAAGAGGAATAGAAGCTGGCTGGCTGCAGGACAGTTGTCTTTAAGTGCAAGAGGTTTTCTTTGAGACCAGGCTATCACTGCAAGGCTGCCTGACCTTGAGGCATGTACAGCAGTTTACCGTATTTGTTTGCTGAACGAGCTAATCTACCCTTGCATTTACTTTGGGATTAGAGTTTGTTTGAGAGATTAACTGGGGAGCCTGTGGCCTTCTTTACTCTGGTCTGAAAAGTGATAAAATGGACTATACCAGACAACTTTGGACTACAACTTTGGGCAAAAAATCATGGGTCTACATTTAATGTTTTTGTTAGGCTAAAATTTTGTCATTAATTTCACTATCATGATTCAGTGTGTTACATTCCTCAACTGCCTGCTTGGTAGCTGAGCTTCTTCCTTGACATGGTAATTTTACCTTCATCCAAAAATGAGCTGGGAGCAAGAAATATGTTCTCAGGTCTCCTTAACTCCAGCCTACAATTTTAGCTCAAGTCCACCTTGATGAACAGCATACCAGAAAGCTGGCAAGACTTTCCTGAAAGATGACTGGCATAGGGATAGAAAAGCTTTAGCTGTAGCAGGATCTCCTCAAATGTCTCAGGTGAGGTTTTTATAGGGACAGACTCCTTGTCATGCTCATGAAGGTGGATACCTGCAACTTCCAGACATGGAAGGAGCTAGTACTTTAGAGAGTGCTTCTTCTCTCAGGTAACAGGAAGCCTCTAAGAGGTGCTGCTTGAGATGAGGCTGGAATGGTAATACCATATTTACTGACCACCAGTGCTTGCTTAAACAACCTTTCTCTTGCTCCTCTTCTCCCTCTCCCTTTATTCTTTCAGCTGGATTAGTTCTCCCATTCAATTCACCTGTGGCTGTATAAGCAGCAGAATAATGCGCCAAAAAAACCCTGCAGTAAGAAACAAGACAGGATGTAAGAACTGGACAGTAAGAAATGCCAGGTGTAAGAATGGAGCAGAGCCTCTGCAGAGCAGTGTAAATAGTGCTGCTGGGCATGGCCACACTCACAAAAATGAGATTCCCAGAGTTTTAGGGGGGGGAAAAAAAAAAAAAAGTTGACAAGCCGATCTATGTGTGGTATAATTTTACTCATGTACTTGAATTAACAAATACTGAATAGCAACTGTTAGCAAGTTCAAAACAGCTTAATGCTATGTTACATAACGTGAAATGAGACTTAATTTTCTGGTATCACTTTTAATTTATCAACTTTGAGATTATATATCTTGCATTATTTTTGTTGGGTTTTTTTAAACAGTAAAATTGTACATCTGCTTCCTAAATTTACTTCCTAAACAGGTCAGCCCTTTTCTCTTAAACATTTGGTATCAACTACCTGTCAAAAATAGTACAATGACTATGACAGGCTTTGAGGTTTCTCTAATATGGCAGTTCCAGAATTCCTGCATGCTACACTACAGATACACCACATTACACCTTAAAAAATAATTTAAAAATTTTTAAAAATCCAAACCACAAAGTTAAAAAGTATCAAAACAATGTTCCAATTCACCTAACTTTTTCATTGTTTCATAATTTTTTGTTAGGTAAAATTTTTAAGTTATTTAGTTTTCAGGATAGTAAAATATTTTGACCTGTAGAAAATGTTCAAAGATTATAAATACTATTTCTTATCCAGCTGTAGGAGTCATTGACAGATATGAGTGAAATCAATGAGGTTTAGGTAAAAGTATTACATAAACTCCTGAAAATTGAGTTCACACATTTGTAATTCAGTTTAAACTTCTTCCCTTGACAAATACAAAATTCAGTCCTAGAACTGGAAAGCAAAAATAAAAACCACAGAGAAATGTCTCATACCTTTTCAGATCAAAGTCACTGTTCAGATTACAGAACATTTTCAGCCCCAGTGGCATTGTGGAAGAGTAAGTAAATTCACAGAGAAATAGCCTTATGTCCCAATTTGAAAGAAAAACCAAAGAAAAAAGTACTGCACAAATAAGAATCGTGTAAGAAAATTTACAGAATACATTAGCTTAATTGAAGAGAATACAAATAATCAAATGCAAGAAATACATTTTGCTACAGATTGTAAAAGAGATAATTTGGAGTAAAAGAGAACAAAAACCGCAACCATTGCCCATCTACCATATTCTACTAGATCCCCAAGTGAAGCTTTACTGCCTGATGCGCTGACAGGACACCAAATGATTGCCTAGAGATAAATTAAGGGCTGAATATATTGGGGAATACTTCCTTACGTCTCTAACTTCCTGCTTGCCTTAGTACTTTACTCTTACTCTTCTACAGAGAAGGCAGACAATATGCTGAAAAATATGCAAAAAGGAGTGCATTGTATGTGTTGGTAATATTAGTGAAGAAAGTAGCTTTGGAAAAGTCAGGTAACTTTTGTTGAGCCTAAATGTCCATCTGACAAGTACACCTTCACAGACAAATGTATTTTCATGCATTTTCAGTCCTTGTTTCCTTGAGAAAATGTTGTTTCAAACAATAATGCTGACTACTCAAACATGGATAATCCAAAATACAGGTCTTCATTCACTCAAAAATAGCTATTAATATGGCATGAATTTAGGTGACTACTAACCATATTAGGTTAGGCTGTACAGATTTTTAAAATATGATTAATGTACATTACAATCCATGTAAAAACAATGAATGTTATTGAATTCTGCTAGCGTTAAGAAACAAGAACAGAGAAAAGCAACTTTCTCACCAAGTTTAAAAATAGAAAATCCAAGACGTGCTGTCCATCTGGGACCTGAGGGATGGTATCATTATAGGTTTGTCGTGTTTAGTTCCAGTTGAATTACTCTATTAAAGTGATAATTCCAGTATTTGTCACCAGATGGCACTACAACGACATGATCTCGTAACCACCCTTCCTACTCTATTAGTGGCGTAATGAGGTCATCCCCAGACAATTACAAAGCACGCATCACTATTTCAGATTGCCTTGAGCCCCTCTTGCTCCACTCCGTTATGTTTACACCATCAGGCTTGCTGGCACAATTCTTAGCCAACTGGACTTCGTAAGAAAAGCTCAGTAGTGCAGCCCAATACCTGCCCTAAAGTTAATTTGTCCAGATATTGCCAAGAGCAATACTGAAGGCAAACACTGTCTTTAATGGCAAGAGATGAAGCTCCCACCTGTGTCAGGTCATGAACAGAGGTTTGCCTCTGTTCCCTGGCCTTGCAATTCTGAATTCAACCTATCTGCCTATCGCATTCCCTACTTTTTCAGTGCAGAACTTTTTTGTGTTTTCCCTTGTTTCCCTTCTCCTGTCAAATGGAACATCCTCTTCCATGCCCTAATTTGCCTCTCAGTTCTAGTGCTCCCTGATACATTCTGTCATGACCTACCGCTGCAGCTTGAATTACAAGTACTGATGCTAACTGTGACTCATTGCAGATTTTAGGAAGTAAAAGGAAATAAACCTGGGAGTCCAGAGATGTGTTGAGCACTAAGCTACAGTTGCCTTTTGAGAAGTCACTTTTCAGCACTATCACAGCTGTCATCACTGGAGTGTTGGAATCCGAGCAACCACTTTGATGTTGTTCAGGGGTAACTACAAATAATTTCGATTTTCATTTGCAGATCAAGATGTGTAGCATTTTCAAGTTTGCAGCATGAAAAGCTCTCAGGGCTTCCTTTCAGAGGTCTGATGCATTCCTGGTATTCAGCAGGATGCTGATATTTGGTAGAAAAGTAATGCTATGATACAGAAAATTAAAAGCCAGGACAGTTCCTTCTGACTGTCTCATATGGCATATGGCTGTATGCTGTGTGTTTTGGAAATACAGCCAAATCTCTCGATGGCATGAACACTTTAGCATACACCAAATGTAACCTGTCTCCATAGCAGACAAAATGAAAAATAACTGCTGATTTTCACAATTCTGTTCCTTTTTTTTGCCACTAAATGTTCTTCTCAATAGGGGAATAGTGATTGTACTATAGATACTCATGCATATGCAGAATATTGTATTTATGCTAGTAAATTTAAATACAAAACCATCTGTGAGATGATAATCCAACACATTTCATGAGTAACAAAAGAGAGCCTGGCAGTAAAGACAGAAATGAAGTGAAATGAAAAGACAGGAAAGGAAATAAAATGACGTGAAATGAAATCGCAAAATCAAAAAATTCTTAAATGAAGTGAAAACAATGAAATGGAATGGAATGACAGGAAATGCATTGAAATGAGCCGAAACGTCACAAAATGATTTTCATTGAAATCTCGAGATTTCATTGCCTTTCATGAAATAAAGAAGTCATGACTGTTTTAAGGTCTTTAAATAAATTCCAAGTCAAATTCAGCTTTGTTACTCAAAATCACAGCTGTCTGTTGTGGCCTTTTGAATGCCAAGTTGTATAAATTCAGGCTTCCATATAACCCTTCAAGAATTACAGAATGAATGCAAATTACTGTGTGATTATAACTGTTTCTCCCCACTCTTCTGAAATTACTTTCATGTAGTTCAACCATATTCAAAACATTAAATATAACAATACCAAACTTACGAAGAGTGGCTGGAACAGCCTAGGCTATCTCTTTCCATGATATGAATTGGATTTAGTAAGCTCTCAAGATTTCAGTGGATGTTTATAACAGAAGGAAAACATTGGAACAAGAACTTTAAGGGACCCTTTATTCTCCTTTCAAAATATATATTGGTTAACTGGTGTCAATGGCAAGGTGCAGCAAGCCACCAAGATTCCAGGCACTTAGGGGGATAAACTGTCTGGGGCTGTTCTGATGAATGAGTAATTTGTGAAGTGATGCGTAAATGAAGATGAGGAAGTGAATGAGTTCAGCAGATATCAGGTTCTTTTTGTATGTTACCCTTAAATGTTTGGCTGTAGGGCATGTGCAAATAGCTCCTTCTCAAAAATGCTAAAAGAACTGCATGTGGGTGCATTTGGTTGTACTGTGAATCTGACTAATTAAGATAATGTATGGATCCATGAGCACATTAAGTATATATATATATATTTTGAAATATATTTCCCTGTTTCTGGAAGGAGGAATTTTGTTGTTCCATTTTACTGAACTATCTTTTTTTTGAGATATTGCTACAGTTAAGAAAGAGTAAGAATAGTGTGGAATTTGTAAACACTCCTTGCTCTTCCTATTGACCTTTTTTCCCACATGGGAAATTGTGATCATATATTTAAATGGTTGCTGCTTTTACTGCTAACCTGATTTGGAAATCCCTATTTGAAAATCATGACAATTTTATTACACCACATTGGTAAAAACTTAAAAACCAGACTAGTTTGCATCTCCTTTTTCCTGTCTACTGGTGAGTACACATCTACAGTGTATAGTCACATCATTTCTAATGTATATTTCACTCCCTTTTCATGCTTACCCATTTTAGAAAGTTATTAGTTTGCTGTAAGCTGGTTCATTTTTTGTCCTAACACTTGTTATTGAATCTTAAATATACTACAAACCATTGTTCTTTGGACAGTCAAGATGATTAAGCTTTAGGGATCCTTTACTGCTACTCTAATGCCTCCATCATGTTCCTGCACTGCCTGACTTCTGCCTTTGCTGTGAGTAGATGTCCTTCCTGTATCATCTCTATTTTCTGAATTTCAAAGGTTAAAATCTGTGTTTAGCTTGATGTCCTATACCCACAAGTCTGCTTCAGAAAGAGGTGGACAGATAAAGCTGGGAACTTGTGTCTTCTCAAGGTCCTTGTGCAAGCTCAGAGATAGGAAGAAAGGGACTGAGATCTTTGTTGTACCTCAAGTGGTACAACAAGACAGAAGAACTTAAAATATTCCACAATAGACAAAGAAACCCCTAAGCAATACATTCATGTCTGTTGTAGAATTAATTTGTTCTTGAATATCATGCTTGATGTGGCTTTTTCCAAAGAACAACATATGCCACACACTAGCTGAATTAATATTAACCTCATAAGGTAGTCTGGACTTTTTCAATGCTAGTGTTGTATTAGTGAAACAATTCTGAGAAACCAAGCACTATTTGTACTGCTGGTTGAAGCACACAAATCAAACCAAGCAGCTGGGCACCTGGCAGGCGAGCAAACCACAGTGTTGTGCTGCAGATGAGCGAGATACGTAGTCTTTGCTACAAGAAAGGGTGCCCGAGGAAGGAAACTTTTGACTTCACACCTCTCAGAAGAAAGACATCCCCTTTATAATGAAAGCTGCTGCACTGTAAGAAATTGCCCTGGAAACAGTGTAACAACACCTCTCTTCACTCAGATTTGTCTCTCACAGCTGCCTCGGTGAATGCTTTTTCTGCCCCGTCTGTCCGCAGGTCCTCCCACGCTGCACCGCAGTGCCCAGACAGTCCTTCCCGGCCTGTATGAGCAATAGTGTGGGCAGCAGGACCAGGGCAGTGCCCATCCACTCAGCACTCGTGAGGCTGCACCTCAAGTGCTGTGTTGAGTTCTGGGCCCCTCAGCTCAGGAATGACATTGAGATGCTGGAACGAGTCCAGAGAAGGGCAATGGAGCTGGGGAAAGCTGTGGAGCACAAGGGCCTGTGAGGAGTGGCTGAGTGAGCTGGGGTTGTTTAAGCTGGAGAAAAGGACACTCAGGGGAAACCTTGGCACTCTCTACAAGCCCCTGAAAGGAGGCTGTAGCCAGGTTGGGGCTGGCCTGTTCTCCCAGGCAATAGGTAACACGACAAGGTGACATAGCCTCAAGCTGCACCGGGGCAAGTTTAGGTTGGACATCAGGAAAAATCTCTTCACAGAAAGGGTGATTAGACATTGGAATGGGCTGCCCAAGGTGGTGTCACTGTCCCTTGAGGTGTTTGAGGAAAGACTGGACGTGGCACTCAGTGCCATACTCTACTTGACATGGTGGTTGGACTCGCTCATCTCAAAAAGTGTTTTCCAACCTGATTGATTCTGTGGTTCTGTGATTCCCTCGGCTGTCCCCGCAGCCGCCTCAGCAGCTCTCGCGTCACGCCTGCCTCCCTCTCCTGCAGCGACCAGACACCGCCCAGGGCACCCCACCTGTCATCCTTTACCTCGGGAGAGACCCCAGCGAGAGGCTCCTCTGCCTAGGGACGAGCTGAGGAGACCGCTGCTCTAATACAACACGGCTGTCCCTCAGGCAGCGCAGCCCCGGCGCGCATCTGTCGCTCGGGAGGGGAGGACGGCTCTCCGGGGGCCCGGGGCAGGTTCGCCCGTGCGCCGGAGCTGAGGACGAGCGGCGGCGGCGGCCGCGAGCGGGAGCGGGGCCGGGGGCGTGGCTTCCCGCGGGGACGGCACAACTCGCCGGGGTTGGCGGCGGCGCCATTTTGAACTGGCTGAGGGTCGGAGGCGGCGGCTGCTGAGCAGGGTTCCGCGTCCCCCGAGGGAGAGCCCGCGAGGAAGGAGCGGATATGGCCGCGAATAGGAACTTGAAGCAAGTGCGGATTGAAAACAGCTCCCCAGCGGCTCCGCTGGGTATGGTGGGGGGTGGCGGCGGCGGCAGCCTGAAAGGATTGCGCGGCCTAGAAGCGGAGAGTGAGGCGGCGGCGGCGGCGGCCATGGCTCTGGCGCCGAGCAAAGAAGGTGGCGGAGATGAGGAGCAGGAGGTTGGGTTCACCATCGATATCAAGAGCTTTCTCAAACCTGGCGAGAAGAGCTACACGCAGCGCTGCCGACTCTTCGTGGGGAATCTGCCTACTGATATCACCGAGGAGGATTTCAAGCGCCTTTTCGAGCGCTACGGGGAGCCCAGCGAGGTCTTCATCAATCGGGACCGTGGCTTCGGCTTTATCCGCCTGGTGAGGATCCGGGCGGGCCCTGGGGCTGTCTCTGAAAGTGGGACGCTTCGGTCCCTTGCCCCCCGCCCCCTTCCCCTCCTTTTCGGCGGGGGGCAAGACAGCGTCTGCCTCTCATTATCTTCCTCCTCGCTGCTAGCGCTGGTCCCCCCGCCTCTTCTTCCTCCTCTCCTCTCCCCTGTTGGCCTCCACACATCCAAGCCAGACCCCTGCGTTCAGAGTAGCCCTCCCACACCCTGGCGTTTCGCTCCCCGCCTCGCCCTATGGCACTTAATACAGTTAATTTTAAAGACTGGACGGGATTGCTTCGAAATACCGCTGCTCGCACATCGTGAGCATAGAACGTAAAATCACGGAATGCCAAAGGTTGTGGACTGCATGTTGTTTAAATTATTTGTGCCGAGATAAGACTAGATTTTTAGGCGTAGTACAATATTTGGTTAAACACGCTCGAGTTAAGCATGCAAAGAAAGGAATCATCCGAAAAGTTTGTGATACTGTATTTAAATGGTAATTTTAGTGTGCGGGATTAGTTTTCACGTTTGCTCTGTTTGGAATGCACTGATTTGTATCATTCAAGGAATAGCTTTAGAGTGCTTTATGTGTCTAGACATGATTTTTTCCAAATATTTTACTGGTTAGGTTTTTTTGGGGTTTTTTTTGTGTGGGTTGGTTTTTTTTAAATCTTTTTTGTTTTCTTTTTGGTTGTCATCTTAAAATGCTTGTGGCATTCTGCCATGCATCTTTTACCCTGAGAATTCCCCAGACTGAAATAGGAATTTTCTGGAGGAAGTGCGATATATTTATCTCGTTACTCAGTTTTGTGTGTAATAGAGATAAGGTGGAGCTTTTATGTGAACTTCCCTTTTCCTTTATGTTTAGGGAATACCTACATATATATTTTTGACAGCTTCCCTAGCCAGTTGAACTGTGAAGAATGATAGAAGAATTAATTTAAATGTAAGGGATTGCAGGTATCGAGCTTGGGGAAGATTTCTGAAGTAAGAAAAAAGGTGGTTGTTGATTTACACTGTATCATCGATGTGGGTGCAGAAAGCCCATAAATGCAAGAAGAATGAACCTATGAACAAAAAAAGTAATTTCATCATTTGTTGATGAAATTTGATTTGGACATCCAGTGAGAGCAAGTGTGATGTTTTCACTTATTTAAAAGCAAAACAAAAACCCAACCCAAAGCAGCACGTTAGATCCTGTAGTGTAATCTTTGACAATACCATTTCCTGCTGTGTGGAGCTGGGGATGCAGAATATAAACATTTGAGTAGGTAAACATAAAAAACCTGAAGTTTTCAACTCTACTCAAAACCTTTATACAGCAGCACCATCATAATGAGAATTTGTTAAGTCCTCTAACGTGCAACAAAAAATTTGCACCTATGTCGTTTTTTAGAATAAACCATAAGGGGTAATGAATGCATTTTTATTTTTCAGTCAAGAGGACAGCGACTTTGTTGGTTTGTTTGTTGGGCTTTTTGTTGTTGTAGGTTTGGTTTGGTTTTTTGACTGGGGGGAAAGAGTTGAATGATCCTGATGCCAATTGCACAAGTGAAGAAAAACAACTTTGTTACTTTTCGAGGGGGTGGACGCATAAAAGTGGTATCTGCTGTCCTTGGAAATAAAATATATGAACTATTTTTATATCTTGTTAAAGGAATCTAGGACCCTGGCTGAAATAGCAAAGGCAGAACTTGATGGTACTATTTTGAAGAGCAGACCACTTCGAATTCGATTCGCTACACATGGAGCTGCCTTAACTGTGAAGAATCTGTCGCCTGTGGTTTCCAATGAGCTGCTGGAACAAGCATTCTCACAATTCGGGCCAGTGGAAAGAGCGGTTGTTGTAGTAGATGATCGTGGCAGAGCAACAGGGAAAGGTTTTGTAGAGTTTGCAGCAAAACCTCCAGCAAGGAAGGCTCTAGAAAGATGCAGTGATGGGGCGTTCTTACTAACAACGTAAGTTCACAGGTTTTTGTTCGAATTTTTGAGTATACCTTCCTGATGTGAACAAAAATTGCATTCATGGTATTCCGTAGTTCTTTGTTTTCAAATTCTGAAAGCCATGAGGTTAGAAATAAAGGTGTTTTACATGAATACCACAGATCCTCTCGATCTTTTTTTAAGAAAACCATCTTTCTCTGCTTACTGTTCATAAGATTTCATATTACCATTTGAGAGTCTGAGAGCAAAATTTTGGGTTTTTTCTTGTCCATATGCAATATTACTTTTCCTTCTCTATATAGCAGGGTATTTTCTATTGAGACTATTTTCGTTGATTGCACTCTTCCTGATGCTAGTAACAAAGTGACCAAATAATATTCCTTTGTTTCTTAACAAAACAGTGCATGACATTGCTGATATATCTGTAGACTAAAGAAAGTGTTTCTATCTCAAAAATTATCTGTGACTTGTAAGGCCAGGATTTTCTCATTATTTTGGAATGAAGACTGAGATTCTGGAGAGCTTTATACTAGTGATGTGTGGAAAACAATCTATTTCAAGGACGTGCAAGCTTGTAAATAGCAGCACTTCTCTTGCATCTCATATTTCTGTACTTGCTAAAGAGAGTTGTTAACTGCTGTACTTTAACACAGTCACAAGTGACATTTTCAAGTGCTTTTTTAAAGACTATGTGAAATTATTGGTATTTATGATTATTTTTTATTTTTCTGGCTCTCATTGGGAAAACAGCTGTGGTTTCACAGCATGGAACCTTGCTGCCATTGAATTGGGTAACTTGGAGTTTTTTTCCTGCCCTGCCTTTGCTGTTCTTTTATCTGTTTGAGAACTTCATGATGCTTCCATAAGCATTCATTTGCATGGGGGTTCATTGCAGTCTGTTTAAGCGCAGGGAGGTGCTTGTTAATGTCAGGTTCAACAGAGAATAAGGCAGGAGAAAATGTTGCCAGGAGGAGATGGCAGGTGAGTAAGGGGTCTGGAACTCCAATTTCTTGTGATAATTTCCTAAATCTTGTGTGCTACTGAACTGGTGGTTATGTAGTGGTGACATGGTGAATTTAATCTGAATACATCTTTACTGTTATCAGGAGGTGCCAGCAATATATTCTTACTCCCTGGGGCTTCTTGGTATTAGTAATTGAATGGAAGTGTGGTGAGCCAGTCAAGTGCTATTCTTGGCATGGGAGGTGTGACAGGGAAAAAGAGGCTAGGATATGAGGGGCGGGTGTTCTTGTTTGGCCACATGGGTAGATCAGCTGCATTGATTTGACCATCTAACCATGGCCTGAGTGAATAAAAAGCACTTGGTAGTTTTCTTGCTTAGGTGACGTGTTCCCTAATGCACAGTGGCAAAGATAATTAGCATGAATCTACTGCCATCTACTTCGATATCCTGCTACAGAGCCTAAAGTTTTACCTTTTTTAACTGAAAACTCTTTGCCTGATCAGAACAAAATCTTTCCTTTCCTGCATAAATGTATCAAAACTAGACCTTCAAAACATTAGAGTTTTAACATTGTTGTTTTAAGTCATAATTTGTTAGCACTACAATCCAATTGCATTCAAGTAGCAGAACTGTCGGAAATTGCCCTGCAGATAGCATTAGGAGAAACAGTTGCTGCATCGTGCCCTGTGATTTCAGACTTCATCTTGTTAGTCTAAATTTGATGCCCAGAGTAAAATATATAATATATTGGGGGGTCATTTGTTGGGTTTTTGTTTGTTTTTGTTTTTTTTTTTCAGATGGGGACCAGGGCAGCAGTAGTGGAAGATCTGCAAAGTGAAATAAAGGCATGGAACACAATGAATAAGAGCTGGTGTTTTGAAAATCTCTAGTGCTCTATGTTTTGTAAGCTCTGCTCCCAAGACTGATGCAGAGATCTTTTCACACAATTCAGAGTTCTAACACTGCACTTTCTAGCAGTACTGGCTCATGCTTGCCTCTGGTTCTACATTTCAAGGAAGCTGTTTTCAGAGATAAATTAGGATTCTGATTTGTGAGCCTATGGTTGTTCAAAGAATGGGTTTTAAAGAACTTAAGCAGAAATATTTTTCTAATTATCACTGTAATATTAGTACCAAATTATCCAGCTGTTCTCAATTGTAGAATAATTTGCAAAAATAAGTTGTAAAAGTCAGTAGAAATATGAATAGGTTGTGCTGCCCTGTTTTGGAATTGTTGCTTTCCCAGTACAGTCATGGCCTCTTGTGGTGCCTCACTGATGAAAACAGAAAGGTAGTTCCTTCATAAATATTTTGTACTTATTGGTAGATGGTTTTGGTATTTTAAAAAACCAAACAGAACTCTGTCAAGTAAGTTATGGTTTCTGGGTGGAATAGCTGGGTTTGGGCATAGAAACAATTATTTTCCAAAGCTGATTCTTAAAATCAGGATTCATTGGAATTCTGTGATTTAAGACAAGGAACAGGAACTACATGTTAGCTTCCAGGAGTGTTTCTTCAAAATGCTAAAATAAGTTGTAACTGCTTCATTAATGATTCAGTTATTAAATGAAAAATGTTTTCCAGAACACCTCGACCTGTTGTTGTAGAACCAATGGAGCAATTTGATGATGAGGATGGACTCCCCGAGAAGCTAATGCAAAAAACACAACAGTATCACAAGTAAGTTGTGGTTAGCTTTATTTTATAAAACGTGATTTATGTACTTAGTCACCTTTGTAAATATACACTAATTTTTACTTCTGAGTTTGTGTAGCAGGAAGCAGTGCTATGTATGTTGTGCTGCTTTGTGTCAAAGGATTAAACTGGGCCTTCCCAAAATTTTTTAATCATAGTAAAATTCAGACTTGGCTTGTTGGTTTAACATTCTGTGCATTTGCTGTAGTAGATACTTGGCCTACACTGTAATCACTGGGAGCTTGTTGCCAGCAAACTACAGTGTTTTATGGATTAGGGGTGTGGTCTAATCCTGCAGAGATTTTGAATACCCACAGATATTTATGTTCACTGAATAGCCTCATAACTGTTGCAGCCTCCCTGGAGTGTAAGTCTTTGCAGCTTCCACAGTTCAGGTAAAACTTGGAGCATGACACGAGAAAGTGAATCTTGATCCTGAGATAGAGGTCCCCTAATCTGAAAATACTAATTTTTAATATTGTAATCTGCCATTTATGTTGCTTGAATCTGAAATCTTTGTTCTGGTAAGACTGTAGGACACCAGTTCGAAAAAATTTGTCACTGGTAGGTACAATATCAGTCTTAGAATGGGAAATAAAATGTGGGCACATTTTAATGTTTGCAGATTCTGGCTAATATTCTGAGCTCTGTAGTAAACTTTGATATTTATTTGAACAATTGGTTTTATGAATTAACTGCTTGCTTTAGAAGGCTGAACACAGTTAATCTAGTGTTGCAGCTTAGTATTTTGTACTGATGTAAATAAAAAATTTTATCTTAAATAAATTGAATCTTTATTTGGACAATTTTTGAAAAAATCGTCTTTTCACTTGTCTTAATGTCTGAAATAAGCTTTGTCTGGCTTAGAATGTAGTCATCTGACAGGTTGATAGAAAGTCAGATCTATACTTAAAGTGATTGTTTATACGTTCTCTGGCTGTTACAGCTGTTGATCTAAACGTGTCCTTCTGTACATTTTTACTGCAAAATTTTTATTAGGGAGAGAGAACAGCCTCCACGCTTTGCTCAGCCTGGAACATTTGAGTTTGAGTATGCTTCACGGTGGAAGGCTCTTGATGAGATGGAAAAGCAACAGCGTGAACAGGTTGACAGGAACATTAGAGAAGCCAAAGAGAAGCTAGAGGCAGAAATGGAAGCAGCTAGACATGAACATCAGCTAATGCTAATGAGGCAAGGTAAAACCAGATAATCTACTAGTATTAAATTTGCTTTGTCTCCGATATTTCTTTTTTGTGTAGCATGTTGAGCTGTACACTTGGACATTTTGCTGGCCACTATTTAATTAAATGCATTTAACTGAGAAAAAGGAAGTAATACTTCTCTGTGCACGTATTCCTTGATGATTTGCAGAAATTAATTAAAAAACTGATAGAGGTGATTGTCTGTTTTCTTCACTTTATAGATTTGTCTTTAGGGAAAATGTTTACTTGGCTTGTTTTTCCTGAATATGCACATCTGTTTCCAGTGTGGAACTGTGTTGTTTTTGTAAGGTCTTTTACAGAGCATAAAGTCGTATGAGTAAGATAATAACATAAAAACATAACTATATAATAAAATAAAAAGCATAATACAGAGTGTAATAACATAGAAAACTGTTTTGAAATGGCAGGTAGTTACTGCAGCACTTGAAATGATAACTGTTTCTTGGTTTATTTTCCAAGAAAAAATGTTGAAGCAATCAGTTTGTTTGGAAGCACAGGTGTATGTTACAGGTGAGGAATGTGCATGTCAGTATGGTCCAAGAACACTGCTGACAATACACAGAATAGCCCTCCCTTGGTAATTAGACACACATTATAATTTTGTGTGTATGAATGCTTTGTAAAGATGGTTCAGTGCTTAAGATCCAGGTTGGATAAATTTACTGTTGACTTACCTAATTGTTAGTATTTAACAGTGCTAATGATCCAGTTCTAGAATTCATGCTCTTTAATTTCCTTCAAATTTATTCACCTGTTGCCTGTCCTTGAGGGCAAGATTAGAGATTACTTTTTCTTAAATTCATGTCTTAATTATGTTTTAAACTGAGACAAGATGACAGTGGCCTCTTTATTAAGGTAGAAAAGCTCTTGATGGTAAAACATCTTAGGTATGTTTTTGGATATTAAGGTTTCTTTTAAGGACAACGTGAAGGAAAAGATATTCTGCTTTTTGAATATCTGTTAAATGCCAGTTCTATGTGGAAAAAGAAAGGCTTACTCCTTCCATTACAGAGCCACTAAAACATGAATGCACTTGGTGCTACTATTCCAGTGAGGAAACATGGGTTTTTTTTTTTTAGGAGGAGGGTTTTTTCCCCTCACAGTTTCGTTAACCGAGTACCCCTTCAGTACCAGATAACTTAGAATTTTGTTAAGATAATCAGGTTTCTTTTTAGTCACCTGCTGACATTTAATTTTCCAAGATCTAGGGATTAGTTATTGTTCCTTCTGTTTTAATCTCAATTCTTCAGTTTCAGTATGTATGAAAATAAGGTGATTTTTTTCCACTTGTATTTATTTTCAAAGATTAGCTGCCTCTTGTTGCTCTGAACAGTGTGGGTCTAAGTCCGTGCCATGACAAGAATATTAATTATATTAATGAGATTAGGTCACAGGTTTCTGTAGAAAGTTGCAATGAAATTTCTAAGGCATCAGAACCTAGAATTAATATTTTTGTATCCCTGCTGCACAAAGTCTAATTTAAAGATGTATTGAAGCAGTCATTATGAAATATAAAATAAATTACGAAATGTCATGCCATCTTCTAAACAGAAGACAGGAGGGATGAGTTTACTGGTCCACATACTCTTGCAGGTGAAGATTGTGTTGAAACTGCTCTACAAGAGCTAGTAGGACTTGAACTCTAGAGTATGTTGGTTTAAGTACACAGGTTTTTGTGATATTAATACTGAAGATAGATTTAATTCTTTTGATATGTGTAATTTTTCATTTTTAAGTGTCATATTTTGACAGACTGAGTCAGAAGTAATTTGTAAAGCAGAATACGTGTTTCCTGTGTAAGTAAACTGCATGAAATTTCTGGTCTATGTACTGGTGGTATGCATCAAACATTTGTAAATATTCTCTCATAATGGTGGTTAAATAGATTATGAAAATACTGGAAAACGTGAGTGAATTTAACCAGAAGCTTAATTTTTAATCAATTATATGGAAGCTTGGCATTTGTTTTCCATCTTTAGAACCCGAAAAATCAGCAGTAAAACTGTTTAAAAGTTGTTGTGGAGTTGATATTCCAGCTTGTAGGATTAGCTTCTGAAGTGAGAGAACACTTTCACCTCCTGCTCTCTGCTATGTAGAAGGCTGAAGATAAAATTAAGACCTTGCCCTTTTATAAACACGAGAAAGTGCAGAGACTAATAATAATGCTCTCTGTTTGTTTTCTCTTTTTCCCACAGCTGCTTTAGTGCAGATTTTTTCTGTCTGGAGGAAGGGCCTTTCAGTCAAGAATTACCATCATTACAGGCCTTCTAATATGAATGGCTCATGTGCAGAGTTTGAGCCTCTATATATGTATTTTCACCTGGCTTAGCAAGGCTTTTTGGCAAAATTTGGCAGTTGTCAAATGATACTGAATAGTAATTTGCTTTGTTGAACTTTTAAAATACTAACAGTTTCCGGAAAGGCAATAGTCACAACTATGCTGTAGAGAAAAATTAGGAGAACACTGAGAAAAGTAGAGTGCTGTGCCTTAAGAGCAAAGGACAGTGAATGATAAATTTGTAGCAATTAGTGGTAGAGAGAAAGTAGAAAATCCTTTGCCCATGTGCACAAGAAATAGGGAATGCTGCACAAATTTGAAAGTACAAAGAACTGAAAAGGAAATATCTTTTCCCACAGTGGATAGGGTTACGTACAGAATGGATTAGTTTTTGATCTCAGTAATACTCTGAAGCAACCTAGAAATTAATTTTAAAAGAAAAGTACACTTGTACTCTGAAATAATGTAAAGGTTATTTAAAAGCCCAAAAAAGTGTGCTTGTGATGCTCCCCAACTATCAGGATACCAGTGCCAAGGCCTTCTATGGCAAGCGCAGTTGGAAAGAAGCAGCCCTCAGACTTTGTGATTTGAGTGAATCTTCAGTGTAGTCATGTTCTCTTGAAGTGCGAAATGTGTTAATTTTGCAGAAGAGAATGGAAAAGCAATTCTGCAAACTGCTTGAGAAAGGACTTGTCAGCAGAGATGTTGTGAGAGTAAAAATCTGATAATCTGCTTTGTTCTAAAAGAAAACAAATACGTGATATTTTGGCAAAATGTATTGGCTGTTGTGGTTTTGGGATATTAAAGTAAAATTTTAAGTTGTAATAATTTATGTTGATGCAAGTTTGAGAAAATGATTTGCATAACTAAAAAGATATTTTAATTAGTATAGTGAAGAAATGGATAGAGAAAATGTGCAGACAAGTTGAACAAAAGCATAAAAGGCATGTAATGGGTGGTATGGTAAAATGTTACTTCTGGTTTCTATAAATAATACCATGTGGCCAATATCCTATGAAGTTAAAAAATAAAGAACTGCTTTCTAATAAATGGTAGAATTAATATATTCATTGAAGAAAGAATAAATTTCCAGGCAGAAATCAATAATTTGACTGGTCAGCAAAAGTAATTAGTATGAGTTATGCCCTGCTTTTTAAGAGCATTTTAAGTGCTTCTTAAGAGGCTATGGCTGTTCCTTTTTTCTGGGGTTGAAAGACTGGTGTAAGTTGCAGTAAGCAGAGTCTGCATGGAGGTTCAGATGTCATGCACCTGAAGTTCATATCACTTTTTCTGATGGGTGCTGTTCAGTGGTCTGCAGTAGGTAGTGAAGAGTATAAAAGTCTATGAATATTGTAGTGGTTTTCTTGGTGACTTTAGCAGTGCACAGCATTGTGAGAAAATTGATGCCCTGTCCTACATGTAAAACCAGGATGTGATTTAAGGGATTGGGAGAGGTTTCTTTCTTTTCTTTGAGAACTTGAGAGTTCTGTTTCCATAACCTGCTTTGGAGGCTTCTCCCATTTTGTACCTTGTTGTGTTTCTGAGCCTCGTATCCAGTGTTTTTCAAGACTTAGCTCTATGGAAAGAGATGAGTTAAATGCATTGAAAAATTTGTTTAAAAAATTGAATGTTAGAACTGTAATCTGACAGTAATAACAATTTTTGTGTTTTATTGATTGACAGCTTTTATATTTAAATACAATTTTTATCCTGTTAGATCTTATGCGTCGTCAAGAAGAATTGAGGCGTTTGGAAGAACTTCGAAACCAAGAACTTCAAAAACGCAAGCAGATACAATTGAGGTATTTTGTCTCCCACTGTGCAAAGGTGTGGCATGCAGCCACTGTAGACCTGCATATATTTAGATATGTTAGTTAAATTTGCTTTTCAAAACATATGTGATGTTTCTGATAATGTTAATATAATGCTAATATGAAAGAGTGGTTTCAAGTGTTGCTTGATTTTTTTCATTTATTTCAGCTCTGCTAGTTTTGTTGTAAATTTCTGAGATTTCTAAATAGCATAGAAATGTCTTAGCCTTTTTTTTTGTTTCATATTTATTTTAACGTTGTGACCGAAGCATAGCTGTGATAGGAACATGCTTCTAAGTTTTATGCACAGGTGATCTGCATATGGAAGCATAGCATTGCAATCTTAGGGTCTGACATGGCATTTTTGAAAGTATTCTCACTTGATATTCTAGTGTGTTGCAAACAATTTTTCTTTTAAGATCCGATTCATGCCAATAATTGTTTTAAAGCCTCTTCTAAAGTTTAGGAAAATAGACATAGTATCATCATATTGATTTATACTTTTTTGTGTTAAATATTACAGTAAATGTTGATAAGAAAAAAGGAATAGCAGAAACATCTCCAAATTAAAAATGTGTCTTTTGGCAGTATTGAAATGTTTTAATCCATAGCGGCTTCTTGTAAACTGGAATATTTTAACCTGTTTACCAGTATATAGCTGGAACTGTATGTACAGAATGTATTGGTATTGAAATTACTTTTATTCCAGTTTAAAAAAAAAAAACCCCAAACAAAACTTCAAAAGTACTCAAACTCATCATGTTGAGTAGATTAGTGCCTTACAATATGTGATAAATAATTAAGGACCAATTTTGTTTATATGCTTGATCTTACCTCTTGAGGCTGAATGCAAGCCTGAACAGGTCAAGAGACTAAGCTGACATAATTTTAAAAAATATCGTAGACATGAAGAAGAGCACAGACGTCGTGAAGAAGAGATGCTACGCCAGAGGGAACAGGAGGAATTACGGCGACAGCAGGAGGGAGGATTTAAGCCAAATTTCATGGACAATGTAAGTACAATTCTATGGTGGAAGTCCAAATTGCAAAATATTTTTTTGATTGTATTATTTTTATACTAGTTATTGAATTGCCATCTTCTTTTTGGCTGTTTTTTCTTCAGAATTTCATCATTCTCCTGAGTGAATCGCTTCATATTCAGTAGTGTAGTTGTTCTCTTGTATGATTACATCACTGTTATTTTTCCTACAAGTTGGTGATGTAACACTTCTGTTAAGTGAAGGTGTTCAGATAATAATTTTTTTTACTTGGAAATTGAAATGTTTCAGTAAAATAATTTTTAAGTGGGAGGTGATGGGAATCACCCATCCTGATGTTTCTATCAGGAAGTGCCCTAGTCTGCCTGAAAGTTTAAATTTTAATCCAGTTCATGCTGTTAAGCTTGTTTGAATTATGGGTTTTGGTTTATGCTTAACTTAGTAAGAATAATATACTTCAGAAACAAAATGGGCAGTGTTAATTTCATATGGAGCCTAAAGTCACTCTCCCTTTTGACCCTGTGTAAAACTAGATGTGGAGTACATCCAAATCATTACTAAAGGAGACTGAAAAGATTGTAAAGGTGGGGGAAAATTTGTCCTCTGCTATAATCTGTACATTATTTATATTAGTAATTTAGGTGTGCTCTGCCTCTGAAGACTCATCATGCAAGACTAACAAAATGGTAGTATTAGAGGAGTCAGCTTCTAAATTTTTTTGGTCAAAGTGTATGACTTTTTTTCTACCGACCAGATCAGTTAAATGAATGCAAACTGTGCTGCAAATGCTTTAGTTTCCCATGAGTAGGATACCTTTTACTGTTAACAGCTATTCCTAGTGCGGAAACAATGAATAAGCAAGTCACACAGTGCTTTTTTACATTATTAAGACAGCTATAGTCTGCAGGAGGAGATTTTGCTCCCCTTCACAGGTGCTACTTCATACATCAATCAAAAATGAACTGCTGGTTTCTCAGCTACTTCCTGTGAAGGAAAAACCTGTTTTACATTCTATACCATAAAATTTTCTGTAGGGTTGTGAAGAATTTATTATGTATGTTCTGAGACATTTTGAGAGATGTTAGAAAAGAAATGATTTCCTGTTCTCAACAAGACACTTTCCCCCCTCCTCTGCCCCTTAGTGTTTTTAGTAAAGATGGGGAAGGAGCAAAATAGTTCCTTTGATTTTACTGACAGGTGTCAGTTGTTTTTGCTCACTGTGTGTTGAGGGACTCGCATGCAAGAGCAGATGGTAATTTATTTCCATATGTACTCTCACTCTAAAAGATAACTGCTTTCAGCATGTCTTTTCTTCAGGGTGATGAAGACCAAGAATCCAGAACTCATACTGTCCTTTAGCGTGCTTCAAATATTATTAAACATACTTGGGTAAATAGCATGTAACAGTTGTCTGATGTAATTTAGAAATAGTGCTTACTGACTGTGATTTCTGTAGTGCCAAATGTGAAATTTTATTTCACTGTAGTATCTTAATGTAGCATTTTTTGGGGTTGTCTGACTTTCTGAATCTGTAAGCTAATCTGTTAAAACCTCCTGGCTCACCTGTGAGACCCGTGCTTCTTGCTGCAGAGAGCTGCAGTAATAGGAAGCTGGGGAGCCAACCCACAGCCCTCAGATGGCAGTAGCTTCCCCAGATTCCATTGCTCTTAGGAGGTTGTGGCCTATATTCTGCGGCTTGGAGTGCTGGGGAGAACTAGATAATGTTGGCCACCACAGCCTTTACTGATTTTGTTCTTACATCTGTCTTGAGGTAATATTATTTGGACTCTGTGCTTAAATTGCTAACCACAGTCTGTCCATCCTTGTTGCTTATCTACATTTTTAAATTCCAAGCCCTGTGTGAATAGAAACTGTTAGAGTTGGTGTGCTGGACTTGGCAAAAATATAGGATAACAAGGGAAGAAGAGTGGTTCAAATGGAAAGCACTTCAGTCACCATGCGTAATTTTTATGACTTTTATACATCAAAATTTTTGGAAGGGAAAGGTAAAAGGTGGGAGACTGCTTTGGAAGAGTGTAGCTTTCCCACTTTCGTGCATTACTAAAATTGTGTGTTCATTTGGAACTAATTAATGCACTGCGAGAATACATAGATGTAGTTTTGCAGCAACAGCCCTACCAAAAGCATTTTAAGTTATATATAAAGGAATATAGAGTACAGGTGTTGCTTTTTAAACATCATGTGAAACTGAAGTGTCATATACAGTAATACATGAAAAAAATATATTCTTTGGTCTAGTATTCTCGTCATGTCTTGACTTAGGTTTTACTTCTAATGCTCTTTGAACCTTAAGAGCGGAAAAATTGAAACAAAATGGCATGTGAGGTGTTTACTTTCTTTAGCAACAGTTTCTAATCAGGGCAGCTGTGACGAAGCATGCCTATCATTTTAAAGATGCTTGTTTATAACATGTTTTTAGATAACTGTAGTTATGTAGTGTGAATGGGAATTGAAAAAGCCTTTGCATTTTGCAGCAGAGAAGAACGAAACCTTTTCTGGAGATTGCAAAATGATACATCAAATCTGATTTCAACTTAGAATTTCTTATACAACTAATCTGGTTTTATTTATTCTTACTAATACTTGTTTATTGTGAGCAGATTCCATCTTGTACTTACTTCTACTCTCAGATTGCCACTGTACATGTGCTGAGAAAGTTATTCTCTATTTTCAGAGGTTAAAAGTTGACTCTTGGTAAGATTTGCATTTTTTTGTACCATTGGATAGTTTTTTACCATATCAGGTGTTGATAAACTCTTTTGGCATAATACTTACAACATAATAAAGTCTTCTGCCAACCATGTGTTTAGTAGGACAATAATAGTTGTTTCTAATCCTTGTTTTTGTTTCTTAAAAGCTTTGAAAAGTAAGCTTTCTTCACTTATATCCTATCACTTTTTACTGGTCAGTCTAAGACAGGAAGATGGTAAGTGCTGCGGAAACCAGAATTGGACCCTCTCATATAAGGCTGCAATATTAGGCTTTCCTGTTGAAAGTTTCTATCTGTGTCTTTTCTCTAACTCATTAAACTTGGATTTTTTTAAAATGTAACTACTCTTGAAAAACATCTTGTAATCAAGTTTAATGCAGCTACGAGTTACTTGATTTTGTTACAGATGATTTTGTTACAGAGGATTTCTTTTCCTGAAGCATTCTTATTGCTGGTGATGTTGTACATTAGAAATTTGACTGTATTGATTGTTAATCTAAGGGGCAGCCTTGTGATGCCTAAACAATTTATTAATCTAGTTGTGTGATCTCTGCTAGATAAACTATTAATAAGCACTTTCATATTGGTTGGGGTTTTTCCCTTCCCTTCTAAAAGTCAGTTAGTTGAAATGTACTGTTATAGCTCAATAATTTATATGCATTCTGATTTCACAGTGGCTTAATTGGGAAACTTGTTTTCCCATACTATTTTGCTAATTTTTATTTTGCATACATTCTTCTGGCAGAAAGAGGAAATTGCTGATGGTGATTTATTTTTTAACAGCACAAATATTTTTTAAAAAGAAAGTACTTCCAAGTGCCAATAATACATTAATTATTCAAGCATGCAGTGGTTTATCCAGTTATGGATGGCTTGCTTATTAGATTTACATTGCTGAAATCTCAATCAGAGTAATTTTACAAAATATTCCAGTTCCAAGACCTGCTTTTATCCATGTCACCAATGTAATGATTTGGATTTAGTATATTAAAATAGTTTCCATGTGTCTAAAACAGAGACCAAATTACGTGGGAGTTGTAGTCCAGGTTTTGTGGTGCACGGATTTGCTTCTATAGTAACAGTGTGAAATAATGTCGGGTGGGTATTGTACTTAATGAAACAATAGCTGCAATACCAGCCTACAACTTACAGCTCTTCTTACTGATGGTTTAAAGAGGGAATTGAGATTTTTGGATGTCCTTGCCCACTTCCCTCCAAGGAAACCACCTTTTTGAAGTGTAGCTCGCATGTATAAGGGACTGTTTCTTGAGAACTCATTACTTTCAACTTGTGAATGCTTGCTGTTCTTTCATGTAAGACTTTTTCTATTAAATACTTTTCTTTTTAATCTCATAGTATTTTCAGGAATTATTTCCAGATGTTTTGCTTTCCTTTAGTTTTTCTTGCAGAAGCACTGCTCTCTAGTATGTTGAGTTCAGCAGCTGCTGAAGCAGTAGAGATGCTTCAGTAGCAGGGATTGTAGTGGACTTGGATCAAATGCTGTAAGACAGATGAGAGCAAGAAAGTAAAAAAGCACATTGCAAAACAGCAATGAAATTTACAGCTTCAGGAATGCCATCCCAACATAGTTTTTGTCCTAAGAATTTTGTCCTTTGGAGCAGTTTATAAACGTAGCTTTCCAGTTCTTACTGTTTGGAGCCCTATCCCTCACTCCTGTGTTCATTTGCAAGTTAAGCATGAGACATATTTGAAACAAAACCATCAGTTAGATTTCTTTGAGTTTCAGTAATACAGGAGCAGATTTTTGCACTCCTTACCTCTTGAAGTGAATAGAACTATATTTTCATCCCATCTTCTTACGGCATTGTGCTCAAAAACTCCAGTAATGTAAGCAGTTGGAATTTTCAATGAATGGCGAATTGTTTCCTATCTTACTCAAGACTAAACTAAGGCAGATGCCCAATAATAAGTTAATAAAACACTTCTAAGACTCTTTCCAAATTTGATACATTTTCTGACAATAAATGTTAGTTATTTTATCCTGACAGCCTTGTATACTTAATGAAGCTGATGGTGGTGAAGTTTTGTGAGTTTGTATGAATAAATTCTCAGTTTCTTGCTGCTTTATAAAAGCTCGTTTGTAGAACGTGATTGGGCAAGATGAATTGCATCCTTACTGCAGTCCAACACACATAGTTCATGTGAGATACCTTAAAGGCTTTTAAAGGTAAAACTAGCTTGGAAAAAGCCAAGTCATTAAATGTAGAACTAAAAACCACCAACTGACAAAATAGTCCTGCTTTTATTGGCAGTTGTTTTACTTCAGTGATCAAGTTTCTTCTTATGCGTAAATCAACATAGGATAGGCCTTTGAGCAAGCAATTTATATATATGCAGTTTGTGTTTTTGTGGGCAGTCCTAGTTTTGGCAGTAGCACTAAATTATTGTTGCTTTGGGCAAGAATAATACTTCCTTAACAAGCCTTAAAATACTCAAATTATATTATTTTCAGAAACAAAATAAATTATTTTCAGCCTTTAATTACATTGTCAGGTAGAAAAATCTATTTAACTGTCATATCTGCTTTTAGTATGAAAAGGCATTGCAGGAAAATCAATGCAGAACTTTAGTTATCTTTTTGTAACATATGCTTATACACGTTAAATGAAGGTTTTTGTGGAATAAGGTCTTTCGGTTTTAAGTATTTCATGACCATTTTAGGATGGTTCATAATTGATTTTCTAGGTCATATTTTTATATAGCTCAAGGATGCTACTTAAAGTAATTTTTCAGTAATGGAGCAAATGTTACAATATTTCATTTATAACTTTATATTTCTGTATGTGTGAACTGTGAGTATTTAGGCAATGTGATATTTTTGTGTGACATTTAGGAGACTAATCTTTTACTCAGTTGCAGTCATCTTCCAATGTTTATACAAAATGCTTTGGAAAATACTAATATGTACTTTATGTGAACTTGAAAATTGAACAAGTGACTATTCACAAGTAATTTTTATACCTTAATGTACTGTCAAATGCACATAAATCCCCAGTATGAATTTAGGTGCTGTGGTACTGCTTTTAAGCTTTCCCAAATTTGTTGTTTTCTACAGTAATTGATACAGAATTTTCTTTCCATATTCTTTACATTACCTGTTTTTGTTTATAACCTTACTCTCTCTCAGTAAAACTGATGATCAAGAAACTAAAGTAATGCTTTCCAGATGCTGCTTATGTAATGGCAAAATGACATTAGTCTTTGTCAGTCTCAGTATTTTGTGAGGCCTCAGCTGTAGCAGATGCCATTTTTGTTCAATTATTGATAGGAGGACCTTGAATGCATCTGTGCTTGTTTATAGCTTCCTTTGCATACTTAACTTTTCCTGTTTCATGGACTCTATGGATAAAAAATTTAGAAATCTAATCAAGAGCAAATTTAAAAAGTCTATATTCCATATTTTACTGTTATTTCTGAAAATTGTTGCTGCTCACAGTTTAAATAACATCTGTTTCTTCAACTTAAGTTCCTCAAATAGAGTTCTTCAGCTTTTCATGTTCTGACAAGTAAGAATAAGGCTTTTATAAATAACTTAGAAAAAGTCTTTGATGTGTTTGATAAATGCCATATATATTTGAAGAAGCTAAGATTAATGTTTGCCTTAATAATTTTCATTTTTTCTTCTTCAGCTACTGAAGTTAAGTTTGACTTGGAGTTTGTACACGTATTTACCCAGACTAAGAAGAAACTAACTTTCAGTTTCAGTTGTCTGCTTGGTACCTATTTTGGATTCACCCACCTCTCTAAATCCTGAGATCTTGCCTTGGTGGCATTGAGAGTTGCAACCAAAATAAATTCCTCTGCTTAGAAAACTTTCTCTTTGCTCAAGGGATCTGTGTTTAAAGAAAGAGTAAAACATCCAAGAAACAATAAGTGAAATTTCTGTAAAAATAGTATTTTTGGTTGTGAGGAAACCTTTTAATGGGTCTGTTTCATAGTGTGAGGGAAGCCTGTTTAGAGACCTGGTTTCTCTCTCTCAGGCAGTGCTTTCCAAGTAGCTTTTTTTCTTAATGTGACCTTTTGCTTAGCCTCTAGCATTTTGCTTCAATAGCTCTTACAGAGCAGAAAATTTTAGTAGTGATAATGACAAATTGATAGAAATAGAAACAAATAGAAATGAACTTAGTGCTGTTACCTGTCTGATGATACCAGGCTAGCTGTTATTTTTAAAGTTAAAATATTTATAATTTTTCTCATTAATATTTCACAAGCCTCCTTGTCAAAGTAGGTTTTTCGTATTACTGGAGGTAGTGCTTGTTTTGGGTTACGAAATCTTCCATGAGGAAAATGGAATTTAAATCTGATACTTCTGTCTTCCATCAAGTACACTTTAATTGTGCAGAGATCGGGTATTACTTTTAGATTAATTAGCATTTTTAATAAATACTGGAAGAAGATGAGTTTTGGTAGAGCTCTTTTGTAACTGTTGAGATGGGGAGTTCAATAGAAACGAAAGCTTAAAAAGTCAATTAAATATATTTAAGGTTTGCCATTCCAAGATTTTTCTGTCTGAACATAATCTTGGAATCATAGCATGGTTTGGTTTGGAAGGGACCATTAAAGTCCCTCTTGTTCATTGTCCCCTGCAATGAGCAGGGGCATCTTAAGCTAGTTAAAGTTGCTCAGAGCCCCATCCAGTCCAATCCTTGATGTTTCCAGGGGTGGGGCATCCACCACCTGTCTGTGCAACCTGTTCCAGTATTTCATTGCCCTCATTGTAAAAAATTTCTTCCTTGCACTTAGTCAGAGTCTACCCACTATTAGTTTAAAACCACTACCACATGTCCTATCACAGCAGGCCCTACTAAAACATTTGTCACCATTATGATTTCCTACAGTGACTAATGGCTCATTAATTTGGGCTTAGAATTGTGTAGGATGAAAGAGTGTTTGTATTAGTTTTGTTCTGTGCATGATATGAAGCACACCCCTCTTACTGCAGGTCCCGAATGCAGTTTGGGTTATCTGCTTGTGACAGGATAGCTGGTAGCTGTCTCTTCTAAATGTAGTTACATCAAAGATCCAAAAAAGACAACATGATGTTGGAATCAGGTTCTTTGGGCTTTGTTTATCTTCTTATATGCTACTGGTTTTTATAATACTTTAAAAATGTTTTTTACTTAATGGAATCTTCGTGTTTGTTGCCCCCACCATTTCTGAATTATTAAACATTTGTTTTAACTATAGGGGAACTTCTGAGTTTAGGTAAGAACCAGCTATTCTTGTTTGTCCCTATTGATTGGGTGGTCCCCATTGTGTCCCTAACACAATTCTGAATTTTGGGTCTACTGTACATAAATAAAGTAGTAGTTTTGGTTGGATATTTTTGATGAAACCAGGCACTGTAGCTTAAGACTCTGTGGACTCGGGTTAGGGTGTTTAGCTAGAAAGCAATGTTTCTTAATCTGTTTGGATTTATTCAGATGACCAGTTTCTTAAACTTTTGATGCAAATACTAGAATTGCCTGGTAGGCAGTCAGAACTTTGTTTATTCAAATGACAAGCATCTTCCTCATTCAAGTCTGCCTGATGTTGCTCCAATTTTGCAGGAAGTGGCTTACAGGTTGTATAAAATAAAGAGCTTGGTTTCATGCAGGAAGTTTCACTGATGCTTCTCTGTTTATATTTTCTAATGTTTTAAGTGCTGTATGTGTGGGCAAGCCGTAAGTTCAGTGGAGAAATCTTAAACACTGAACTATTCTGGTTGTAAGCAATATCCATAACATGTATAAAAGACACTATATGGGTGCTAGAAGTTTCTCCTACAAGACCTCTTTGTAGCATTGAAAGACTTTGGCTTTCAGCTTCCTTTTGACAAATACTTGCATGTTCTGTGTACTTGGTAACTCAGATTTGTTAGGAGATAGCAACTATAATTACACTTGTTTTTATGTTATAATGTAGTTGGCATATGTAATATCTACTTGGTGAGGAAAAATTTTTACTACAGAAGTCTGGCAAAGTCATATGGAGTGCACGCACTGTGGCTACAACCAGTGGAGCTTTTAAGTTGGTTTTGCAGTCTTGTAGTTGACGCTTCAATTAAGAAGTAGATTTTCACATAAACATTCCATGATAAAGGGTTTTCTTGGCTGATTAATTTTTCTTCTAAGTAAACATTGATGACTTTCACTACATCTTATCCTTGAATCTTGCATTTGGGGAAAATTGTTCTTTTGACTCAATCCAATGTTCGCTCTCTTTAATATTTGTTTAGATTTGGGTTTTGTGCAAGGAAAACGTAACAACTTGGGAAATATAAAATGCAGCATTGTTCTGTAAGACCTGATTTTTGGTGCATTTCTGCATGAGGGTACAGTTAGCCCAGTCTTTGTTACCAGTTAAGCAGCCTTTCAAGTCCATACCCACCATGGTAATTGTTGGTAATTGTGGAGTGCATCTTAAATAATTTCCTACCTTCCAGGTTGTCTGGTTTGATACTTATCCACTGTGGCATTTCTTCAGCTCAAATAAAACCAGAATGAAAAAAACCCCAGAATGATAAAACTAAGATGCCGCATGAAATTCCCTAATATGCCTCTGAGGATGTGAATATATTGTGAATGTAGTGGAATTGTTACACGTCTCAGTTTTGAACTTGGTGATATGGTGTATATTTCTTCCAGAAAGTAGTTTTGTGGGTATTAAATAGTAAAGTACCTTTGAAAAAATACTTGTATTATGTTCAGCTGTTGATCTATATTTAATTAATGTTTTTAATTTCTTTTATTGTTACCAAAAAAGGGAAGCTAATAGAAATGGGAGAAATGTTTTTTATATTTTGGTTCCATGAATCTAAGGTGGCTCTTAACTCCAGCAGAATCAGATTAATTGGCAGAATTGGGAAAGTTGCTATTAAAGGAATAGCATGGAATTAAAATACTTGGATTTAGTTCCTAGCTACTGTTTGTATTTGCAGTTTGTCTAGGGCCTGATTTTGCCTTCTGTGTACTTTTTTTTTGTATCAAGAATAACTTACCACAGGTTATGAGAAAACTACATACATTTTTAGTCAGTTTTATAGATACTGTACATACAATGTTTTACTGTATTTCAACAAATGGAAAGGAGAGAAGTGGGAGAAAAGCTTACAAATAATATTCATGCAGTGGCATAAATGCAATATTAAAATTCAGTGAAGGAGCAAGGAACTACAAGACAAAATAATGAAGCAGAAAAGACATAAATTGCAATATGGAACCAAGTTCTATAATCAACAGTATAGGTTCCATGGTATATCTTGGCTTCTTTTAGACTATTTTCTTTTTTGTTAACAAGTTAGATTGTAATTTGAATTTTTGACTTGTAATACATTCTGAAAGTATGAGTTCTTGTGTAAAACAAAGCTGTTGCTTTGGTGTGTATTAAATAGTATTGTCTTTAACCTTTAGGATTAACCTTTTCTTTAATCTTTAGGATTATTAAATGTTGCTGGTTAATGATGTATCCCCTAAAGTTCTTTGTATTGAGAGTCATATTAGTGCAATTAAACTGCTTTTTTTCCAAAACTGTCGGTATAGACCTGACTTAAACATCATTTGAGGATTGGTGTATTGAAAGGAAGCTAACTTTAGTTCAGATTGGGTTTTACATCCAGCTGTAAGAGAATGGCAAAACCAAAACATAACTGTGACATTCACAGTTGTTTAACACTTTACAGTCAAAAAACCCCCCCAAAACCAGCAAGTTGCATGTTTTGGAAAGTAGAAGCTAGTTTTGCCTTAACAAAGACAGATCTTGAACTGTATTCCATTTTGTAAAGATCAGAAATGGCTGGTATTAAAATAAAGGTGATTGTGAGACAGTATGTAACTGTAACTTTTTGAAAACCATTTCTCCTAAATCTGTAAAAACAAAGAATGTGTGTGCACTGTGTCACAGACAAAACTACAATGGATTTCTGTCTTTTACAGTGTTAGGGGATGCACTAAAAGGCTGTTCAGTCCTTAGTTAATGAAGCTGGGTAATGGAGTACCCTCCTACCCTATGTTCTGTTAATCTGTGTAAAATATACCGGGATATGTTACAGGGTGTATTAAGACAGATGCTTTTAATATGTTGTGGTAGCTCTCTTGCATATGAATATAAACCTATGTAAATATAGGTTTTATTACAATACACCTGTGGTTTTAAGACATTGTTCCAGGTAATACAAGGTTCTTTTGTATTTTTAAAGAATAACTTCAGTTTACAAGAGTAAATACTTTAGAGTAGTTTTAATTGCATTTTTTAGTTGGAGGTTTTCTCTGTGGGATTTAGCTGCGTAGAACTATCCTCAGAAACTGATGCAGAAGGAAAATGAGACCTCACAGAAGTTGAAGACTTTTAGTTCTCAGAACTGACAGAAGAGAGCAAAGATGTAGCACGTAGAAGTTTTTCACAAATGCATTCCTGTACTTTTGTTGTTAGCTTTAAAAGAAATTCCCCTATTCTAATAAAATTGATACTTCCTTTGCAATCTTACTGAAATGGCAGAAATACTTAAGAAAGGTACTGAACTAGTAATAAATTTTTTTTTCTGTAATTATAGTTTTTACTACCATTAGGGGTGTTTTTCCAATTTGTAGCATTTACTGGAATATGTGTATCTGATTGTATTTCATGCAATGTGTGTTCCTGATTTTACTGATATGGTACTTTTTTAATGTTTAGTGGTTTTTAGTGTAGTAACTTCATGAGTCATCTCCATCAGCTTTGTTTGTGATTCAAGTCAGAAAGCAGTAAATTGCCTTTATCTCCTCTAGCTGTCTTAGTATGTTTTTTCAAAGACTGAGTCCTGGTGACAGCTATTAAACCTAACAAAAATTGTTTTCATTAGGCTTCCTATTTAAAAACAGGACTCTTTAGTTCACTGTATGCTGTAAAGCTGTATATAGCTACATAGCTGCTGCATTTACGTTAGTTGTTATCTAGTATAATGTATTCGTGTAGTTTTCTGTGAAGTAAGAGAGGTTATGTTTTTGCAGAGTCTTGGGTGAGCGCTGTCACTTTTTTCATGGAGTTTTGAATAGTTTAGGCTGGAAGGCTTTGCTGGAATCAGCTAGTATGATGCCCAGCTCACAGTAGGGATCAGCTCTGAATTTAGACTTCAGTGCTCAGGAACACATAGAAATCTTGGATTTTGAAAGATTAGTATTTTTCATTTAAAATTACTTACTACTACTGTATATGAACTGTGTGGGGGTATCGTAGCTTTTGCATCTTATACAGAGATTTTAATTGAGAAACAAATTGAGGAGGGAAAGGTTACAAGTAGGGTGGATGGAAGAGAAGCCTTTTATTACTTTAACTTGTTAGTGGCAGCTTAACTTCCAGTGAATTTGGCATTGGAGTGAAGTTGTAGACTATTCTGAGGAAAAGACAAGTAATGCACAATCAAAAGTATCCCCCAAATTCTATTTTTTATTGCCTACTAGCTACTTTAATAACTTGTATGATTTATGTAATTAAAATATAGGTGTCTTTGAATAAGTTACAATTTCTGTAAGGTTTAAGGGCCTTATGCCTCCTGAAGAGGACTTCGGAAATAATTTTTCTTTTCTAGGAGGAACTTAATGAAGTAAACCACACTAGAAGAGAGTAATGAATTCTAGTAAGAGGTACAAAAATGTCATAATTGTTTTGACAAATATAAAGTCTGCTAGAGAATAAAATTCAGTTTTCATGTTAATGAAAACAAATGAGAATCAACAGCACTGATAATTATGTTTTGCTCTATATACACAACCTAGATAAAGTGCTAATTAAACTATTAATTTTAATGTTCAAGTTTATGGGGCAAGTGTTCTTTTCTTGCTAAGACATTTTTTGGATGCCTTGTCTTAGCATTATTGTGGTTACTGTCCCTTAGCTAAAAGGTGAGTAAATAGTTGCATGTTAATTGGAAAGTGCATCTGGCCACAAACCCTTGGAAACTCTATGGTCTGTCATCTTAACATTTCTGTTGATATCTTGCTTTTTGCTGTTCTAAAATTTTCCATGCCGTATTTAGTTCATACCATAATTTTTTGACAGCTTTGTTGCCATGAATATTGCATCACTTGGAGACAAGATTAATTTTCTCTGGGCTGCTGCAACTGCAAGGCCTGTTTTTAAGGAAAAAAGTAGCACTAGTTTGTCAGTTTAAAAAAAAATCAGGTTTATGACTGTTTCTATTTTTACTTGCAGTGGGAGGAGGAGTTTGCATCTGATATATTGTCCTATATCAATTTTTAGGTGTTTTTCAAAACACATAGTTTCATGGTTTTGTTGAACAAATTTAAAAATAGTGTAATACATTTAACAAACTCAGAAGAATCAACTTGGCTGTTCTCTGTATATTTATACTGCTCTGTCAATGGAGATTGAGCTTTAAGAATATTGCACATGATACATGTCAAATACTTTGGAAATCTGGTTTCAAATACTTGGCAAAAGAAGGAGAATACATGCTATATTAAATGTAAAAAACAGTGTATTCAATATTTTGGTGTAGATTTACTTTTTACATTTGTTAAAATTAGTTGGAATTGTGGGAAATAAAATTTTTAATGCTTCTCTCTAAAGTAATTAGCAAATATAATGCTATAGTTGCCATCATAGCAGCTTTTTAAAATATTACTCACATGAATTGGACCTTTCTGGAGGTTGTCTGCATTAGTGAGTTCTGAAGTATTTTACAAGAATCCTGGCAACAAATAATTTGGAAAGGTTTGAGTTGTGTAAACAGTGCTCTTACAACTGGACATTTTTTGTTTGCTTGGCTTTGTTTTTTTGATTGTGTTTTTTTCTGATTTTCACACTTTCCTACACATTGTCTTATGGCTTTATTTTCCCCCTATAATAGCGTATCATCCATTTTTCTTGTTCTCTTCCAGTTTAAGTTGTTTTCCCAGGTACACGTGACTTCAGAGATTCTTAATCACCCTACATATTTCTCTGTTAAGAGTTTAGCCCTCTTCTCGCTTGCTGCTCAAACTCCCTGTTGTGGGTAGTTACGGGTGGCTTTGGGCAAGGAGCTGAAGCAGGCTGCTCCTCAACAGAAGAATGGGCAGTCATATAGTGAGGAAAAGAAGCTCTGAGAAGGTAACGCTATCATTGTTAAACTCTGCAAAAGGCTTGAGTATCTGAAAATGAACCTCTCAGGTGGGGTGGAATTACCAGCCAGCCCTCATTCAGCTGTTGTCAAACTGCCTGTCGGTATTCCTTTCTGTTATATGTTGGGCAAAACTTGTGGTCTAATTGACCTAACTTACCTGTAGTAACATGGTTATGCTCACATAGTAAAGAGCTGTCTTCGGACATGATTTGTGTGTGACAGGATGGAATTTTTGTTACCACCTGGACTCCTCCAGATAGAAGTTTTGAGTATGTCAAACATCTAATGACATTAATGATATATACTGCTGGTTAACATTTGAAATTGAGTGTTTTCTCTGACAGGAAGCGTAAATTTGCTAATTCTGTATTAAGAGCACAGAAGAATTTTCCTGTGCTGAAAAGTCATGGGAACGTGATATGTTTTGAACATGCGACAGTAAGGAATAATTGGAAACAGCAGCAGCATCTTAATCTTGCAGGCACGTTCATGAAGTAATAGACACCAGAGACCTTAAGGCACATTTAGCGATCTTGATTCTACAGCTGAAATGTTTTTTGCACTGTAATAATTTAACACTGAAGTTAAAGCTAAAAAAAAAAAAAAAAAAAAAGGCAAATAATTGCTTCATGTTTTTTCTTACAAGTGTTAAACTAGACTTAAAAAAGTAGGTTCTATCTACCTGTCTTTTACTGTACTTCAGTTAACTGAAGACTGGTAGCATTTCAAGACAGGAAAAGAAAGGTTGATTGCTAGGAGGAAGACCAGTGTATTTTTTAAAGGAAGTGAGCATCATAGCTTGCATGTGCTTCTATCCTTTACAAAGAAAACAAGTGCTAGTAACTAGTGCAGCTTTACAGCTTCATACGTAACATCCTTTTTTAGCCATCCTTTTCTGTACTTGGCCTTGCTGTATGGCACTTGTCACATTAAAAAAAACCGAAATATCAACCAACTTGAACCTGAGATAAATCAAGTAAGTTACGTGCCTAATGTAAAGGCTGGTACTTTTCTTTGTAGCTAAAAAGTTTCTTACAATTGTTCGTGCATGTCTGGTTTTCACTCAAGCACGTAGGTGTGCATGTGTGCACACACAATTTGACTAGTGTAAACTGATAGCCACGGTGATTCTCTATCCTTTTGGGCTAGGAACTGACATTAGAGATAATATACCACTTTCCCTTCTGCGTCCTTATGTCAAGACTGAGGTGTACAAGCAGACTAATATCAACAAGATTGTATGATGATTTTCTGACTAACTCGTGTCAGTTCATGGGTATGATTGATCCCCGTGGGGCTGCTGATCTTACTTAAAATGCCAGTTGATATTGCTGTGAAAGGTCTGTCAAAGTACTTGCATGTTCTCTAATAAATTTTTAGTGTGGTTTGTAGGGTCAGAAGAAGAGATCCGCCGTTGTGTTCCATCAGTGGCCTTTTTTAGCTGGACCTTAAAACCTGCCTGTGTCTTTTAGTTAGCAGGTCTTATTTTAACTTTCCACATTAAGCTATATGCTTTTGAAAATAGTGTGTACTCTTTTTATGTTAAGTACTTTTTCTAGGTTAATATAGGTTACTACAAGCAAAGTTGTTGACCTGAAAGCCCTTTATCATATATCTTGTGGCAATTTCTTGTTACAGGATATTTTTATACAACTATTGATTCTGTTTTGTCAAATAGTGACGTCTGCTGCTTCAAGTGGCTGAAGATCGAAGACTCATGTTTGGCATCCCAAATATGTTTGACCAAAACAGAATTTTGTGAACCTGTACAAATACAATGAATGTATCTTAATTTGATTAATAGTTCCATGTAAAAGTTGCTTATAGGCTGATTTAGTTGCCTAGTGTGTGGATTTGTTTTCAAAGTGCATCTGAACTTAGGTTCTTAAATCGTAAGTGGAATGGTTTCACAGAATGAAGTAAATTCTTTTGCATTTTCCTATTCTCAGCACATGTGTGTTTGCTCAAGAGCAGAATACTTGTTAACATTCCTGTAGAAAACAAGGGAGAATTTTCTTTTAGAATAAATTTCGTTAGGTTTTGTTTTGAACTGTGAATTTTTTTCCATTTAATCTTTTTGGTGTAGACAGTAATCCTAAAATCTCTTGGAATTGTCTCTGATAGAGTGCGTTGTTTTCCCCTAAGTGATGATTTTTTTGCCACTCTGGGTTCTATGCTTGGAGCATTGTTTCACAGCTGGCCGTGGTTCATGTTCAGTCATGTCAGAACTCTTTTGCTGTTGGGTGACTGAGCATCAATTGAATCTGGATCAATTTGTTGTGTTATTTGTCTGTTCAGTATAAATGCATGTTACAGTTTCTGGTGATACTAGAGTTTTTGCTGGTTTTAAAAGGGTGGTCGGTATCTGAACTAAGATCAATAGCAAAGTATAATCATTAAGAAATAGACCAGCACCAAGTTAAGTCAAAACTATTTGAACAAAGATGAATTGGTAGGTTGAGTTTATATACCGTAATATAATACATCAAAGCTTGGTTTTCAATCAACACAAGAGGTTTTGAATCATGAAACCAAGTTGAGTATTATTGAACCACGGCCTTTATGCAAGTACTGTAATGAGACCTGTTTCTTTACAGGTAAAATAGAAACATACTTACTAATTAAAAACACTGTGTGAAGATGGATTCATTTGCAGTTGATCACATAACTGTTTGGGAACTTTAGACTGTTGCGTCTGATAAATGGAACTTGGGATGTTTAATCTTTAATATGCAAAAATGTACAGCATTGAATTTACTATTGAATTTACTAATCCATTTGATGTGATAAAAACCAGGAGTATAGTTAACTTCTTTCCTTGTACTATTTTTAATCAATGGAAACTTTTTAAACTTTAACATTTTTATTTTCACGGAGTAAGTGGGAATGCTTTAAGTTCTGAGAATGATAGGTTGACCATGAAAACTATGTTTACTTACAGAGAGAACAGGAAATGAGAATGGGTGATATGGGTCCTCGTGGAGCAATAAACATGGGAGGTAGGGATCTGAAGGAAAAGGCTTCTGTAATGTAAAATTTTTTTCTTTGGGACTGTACATGTTACTCAAGCACTATTAATTAGTAATAACTACTGGTAAAAAAGGAGTAAGCAATATTAGGAAATTTAAAAACCCCAACATACATCTTGCTTTCAAACAGCTTTTCTCCCCTACCCTTGGTATATCTTTATGTTATTGCTTTGATTATACATGGCAAAAAAATTATGTGCAAGTTAAGAGAAACAAAAATCAGGGAAAGGTGATGCTCTGGGAGTTATCTGATACAAAAGAGGAATTTTATGTTCAAAAACTATTTGGCATTATTTTTGAGGGACTACCTCTTCAGAGAAACTGTGACTGTAATTGTATGCATTGAAATTATGTAGAGGTTAATACTGGCAAGTTCTTCTTGTCATACCTGGTGAGATAAATGAATAATGTTCTTGGTGTTCTACCAGTTTGTTCCAAGTCTGTATTTGCAAGTATTCTCAGCTCTTGCAACTTAAAATATTGTCACTGCTAAAAACTATTACTGTGTAATGTAGAAAAGTACCAAAATTAGTGCTTGCTCCATATATGCAGAATGAAAGAGTTTGGAGTCTTACTTACCGATAATATCTGCTTTTAAACAAGACTGAAATTTAAAATATTTCTTCAGAAACAGCAAATCTAACAAAACTGTGTGAACTATTAATCTATTCGAAGCTTCCTAATGGTAATTTAAAATAAATGACGATGATAATTGAAAGTAATAAAGCTATTTTTCCATATATTTTGAACTGGAAAGTGCATACAAAACTTAATAAACATTTCACTTGACCTTTTGAGTAATGTGAATTTATAGAGTTAAGAATCTGCTTGGTTCAGATTTTGAAATACATTGTTCACCATTTCCTTACATTTTTTGAGACACATTTATAGCTGAAAAATAGAAATAGGCCTGTGCTTTCAGGGACTATGAAAATTACTTTAAAATAATTCTGAAGAAAGACATTGTGAAGTTATCTACAAATATTGAACTGAAGCATAAGTTGAGGCTTAATTTTTTAATTTTATAATGGTACTTTTGCATAAATTTTGCATAAATATTGCAGCATACTTGAAAATTTCATTTAATTAGAAGACTTTGTCAATATTGGTACTGTTCCAGTTGTCCAGATCCACAAGATACAATTTTTACATGCAGATTTTAAACGTGTGTTTACTGCAATTCATAACGGTGATATTCATGGTCTTGCTTTCTAAGCAAGTTGTGTTACAACTTGATTTTAAACTTAATACTTTTAGAAATAAATTGTGTCATTGCAAAAGAAGTTATAGTAACACTGAACTGCTATTTTAAAATATCCGCAGCTTATAGATAAGTGTTTTCTCCAGCATTTTGACTCCATCAGTACAATGAGAATAATTGACCCCAAAACCTTACTGTAGACTTTTAAATAGTAGATCTTTAGTTGTTGACAGTGGCATCCTTTCTCAACATTTCTGTTGGAATTGCAATTTTATCTTTAACTGACCTTTACCGTGCCATTTTTTACTTTTCATAATGTGGGACAGTAGAGAGCTGGAGTATCTTCAGCAACAGAAATACCTGCATGATAATGTTTTTAGAAAGCAGAGTACCCCTGTGACAGATTTAATAAATGTTGGGCTGACTTGTGTAAAACTGCTCATTTTTACAGCTTTTTGTGACAAACAAGTTCTGAGAAAACATATACGCCTCATCGAGCACTTAACTGGATCTGTAGTGCTGAGTGCAGATTATAAACTTAAATATGGCAAAAAAGGGGCTTTTTTTGGTGAACTGTCTCTACATTGGTGAAGGTTATTGACTGGCTTGTTGGTGCATTTCAGACATTTAGAGTGGACTTTTTCAGTCCTTCAGTTTGTAGAAAAAGACTTTTTTTTTAGTGTATGCATTGTGTCATGAGCATTAATGACTGCTTTCCATCTGTTGCTGAACATAGTCCTGTAAGTTGACTCCTAATGTCAGTGTCCCACCAAAAAGAAAGGACCATCAAGTGATTTTAAACTTAACACTTCTAGAAATAAATTGTATCATAGCTCTTAGGGTCTGCTTTGGAGGTGGGAGCATTTTGGAGGATCTCTGAGTTATAGCTAATATACTGTAATGTCCTCTTGCTGAAAGTATGCAGGGCCCCACTCTCTCCTTGCATTATGTTCTGTAGTTTTCCTCCTTTCAGATCTGACTCTGCCTGAAACAGGATCAATATTCTAGAGGTCTGATAGTATAGATTGCTGTATGCTACCCTGGGTGCATTTGTCTGATACGGAGCCTGAGAACTTTGTCACAGTAGACAGATAAGTGACAGTACCTGCGGATGGCAGCTAGCTCAGTTTAATTATGCTGACAAGTAAGCAAATAGCAAGTAATTTAGCATTTAATTATTGGCACTACTGCCTGCAGTAAGTGCTACCACCATCATTATAGTCCTGTAGAGTACCTCTAGCCTCTGAAAAGAAAGGTTTATCCTTATATTTGCAGTTTAGACTTCTTTTCCTTCTGTACTAACTGAATGGGTGACAGTAAAAAACAATTTTAGAGCATATGATACTGTAATTTTCTTGAATTGTAGCACAGCCTTCTACCTGCTACATGTACTGATCATGTGTATGGGTAGGTAAGAAGCATCCAACTTGAGTATACCTTTGCTTTGACTTCATGTTATAGGGAGAGGCCTTGGAGTTACTGATTACTTACTGCTTTTCAGAATTACAGGATGTCTATCACTTTTAGTAAACTTGTTTAGCACTTCTCCTGTGCTACTGTGTAGCATGGATTGTTATTGTTAAGGAGTTTGTGGTTGGTATAATGTGTATGATCAAACCCAGGTCTTCAATTTTAGCAGCAGTATCTTGAATTCCATGGTTTCACTGGCTGCTGTGACATGGTGTTCTCAAGGCAAGTAATACAGATGTAATTTTGCATACCTGCAAATAATCACAGTACTGTATCTGTGGGAAGTGGCTTCCTTTCAGTGATGTATATCTATACATTCGCTACTTTAAAAAGTGTAGTTATGATGAGAAGTGAGAGGGTTTATTTTTAAAATAAAAATAACAACCTTACTAGTCTAGCAACATGTCAGATTTCTTTATATTAATAAAGTGTATTCTTAAAGTGCACACTACATTACAAAGGTATGCTTTCTTCCATTACCACATTTTGGATGCATACTTCGGGCTGAAAAGGATGGATTATTGTGGGGGGCAGGGGGAATGCATTACCACCAGTCTTGAAGTTGATGATACTGCATAATAGCAAGATGTGAGATAGATAATTAGACTTTTCTTTCTTGTAGCAACATGAGAAAATACTATGAAGGCATTTTTAGTTATGTGTTCAGTATGTTCGTGAGTACTGGCAGAGTGATGCTTCTTAGTGTAATATTACAGCTAAATTATCTCCTCAGAATATGTTTTCAAGATTTCTTCTTCTACCTCTCTGATTCAGAATTTTGGAGGAGATTGTTCTATCATTTCAAGTTCTAACCAAATGACTTAGTTTTCTGGTACTTATACCATAAAAGATTACAGCTCAATGCAAGATTTTATTTATGCTAGATTACAAATAATTTATTGTGAGGTTGAGTACCATCTCTGATACTGTTTTTAGACTTTAGACTAATCTACTATACACTATATGCAATTAACATGCTCCTGGTGGGAGAGTTCTTGCAAATGTACATTTCATCTTTTAAGATCCCTAAAGAGCGAAGCTGCCTTGTGGCTGCCAATATCTGTAAAAACACTTGAGATTATTGCTAACTTGTGGTGTGCATATGGCATATAGATGCAATATGAACACTTTGGTTCCTGTGCAGAAACTGTACAGCTATATTAAGCTGTAAAGGTTGAGATTTTCAAATACAAGAGGCAAATTATGTAATGCAGAATAATAGAGATTATTGAAAATCTGTTTAAAAGCAGATGATTGAGATAAATGTACAGTCTCAAAGAATATATTTTTTTTTCAATTATTTGAAGTCTTGTACATTTGGCTTTTTAAATATTGTAAATTGTTTGTTTGTTCTTGTAAAATTAAGATAGGACGGCTCTAAGTATAGATTGTTTTGCATAGATGCGTTTAGCCCAGCACCTGCTGGTAACCAAGGCCCTCCTCCAATGATGGGTATGAATATGAACAACAGAGGAACTTTACCTGGCCCTGCAATGGGTCCTGGTCCTTCCATGGGACCAGAAGGAGCTGCAAATATGGGAACACCAATGATGCCAGATAATGGAACAGTGGTAATGTATCACAAATTTAATTCCTTTGAATAGCTGTTATGTCTCATGGCCCATTTTTGTTACCAAAGGTATTTTCACGCTGAGTAAGAATGTGTTACGTATTTTGGATGTGTTAAAAATAATTGATTAAACTTATTCATGCAAATAATTTACAACCCAAAAGGGAAATGTTTTTTTGACATTACTGTGAAAATCCTATTTCCTTTAGGAACGGTAATCTGTAAATTTAGAGTTTTGCTGTTCTTTTCTTTAGTAAAACAAAATTCTGAATTAGCTTGTTGGGTTTTTTGATGAACAGTTAAATGTTGGAAGGTACAAAGTGTGAAGATATCTTTGTGTAAACTATTTAATTTTTTAAAGCAACTTTAGTATTCTTTGTATTTATTTTCTAACACTGTTAAACGCATGAGATTGAAGTAATTATGCCACTTAGAAAACTAGTAGCCAACAGCTATTGACAATTGCCGTATCACTACAGGAAAAATAATGTTGCCCAATTGCCACAGGTAATAGGGAATGTCTTCTATACGTCTGAAATTTTTAATCAAGGGCAGATATGCCATTGGGATGCAGTTAAAGCACTAGCCATTCTTGCTTTGTTCTCATAGCCAGTCATTTTTCCTAGCTGTAATGTCTTATGTAGAGAAACAACTATATAATTTTAAATCTGACTTTTACATATTTTTCAGTACTGTTCTGTTACTAGATATTTGGATTAGTGGTGGTGTGATATAAAGGAATACATAGTATTAACAGTTATTCTGTTACAGTTTTTTTGGAACACAGAAGCATTTTGTAGCTGTGTTTTTTTATATATACCTTCTCAACAGTTTCTGTCTATGATTGAGCAACCTGTATAATGAAGTTAGAACAAAATCCTTTGTTCATAGAGGAAGACGAGATTTTGATTTTGCAGATTTTGCATTGTGAGTCAGGTCTTTATCCGATAGAAAGGAGAGGATCTTACCTCACATCTTAAGAGCCAGCTCATTTTATTAGTTGTGTCATTTATCACAAAGTGGAGAGGATGCTATTCACAAAATACTGGATTTGGAAATGCTTTTGCTAGAGACCACTGTGTTACTGGTCACCTCGAGAACATTCTCTTGTGATTATATAGACACTGAAAAAGAGGTGAATGGAAAAGAACATGGTGTCATAAATCATGGTACCTAACTTAAACTGTTGTTTTTCTACAAAAAGTCATTCCAGGTATGGAAATGTAGGAAATATACTGACACTTCAAAATGCATGTTTTAAAAAAAATCTTTTTCCTTACATTTTCCTATGCATGTTTCTGAAGGACAAATTAGATTTTAGTTTTTCCTTCATTTTGGGCTTTGAATGTTTTTAACTTAGGGTTCAGGCCCCTACAGAAAGGCATAGCCTTATTGTGTTATTGCTGTTGTTAGAAAGACACTGTTACAGTTATTTTCCACTGAGGGAGATCAAGAATATGCCTTATAGACCAGAAATATGAATTTAATATTATATGTTTTTCTGAAGTCTTGAAGTCTGAAGTTGTAGCAATCCTCCTTTTGTTTCACTGCAATCTTTTGAAACATGGATTGTCTTTGAACATAACATTTTAAAAGTAGCTTCCCCCACTTACGTTAATGTAGGTGGTTAATTACAGCAGTTTTCTTGTTAGCTGGAAAGAGGGGTCCTTATTAGAAAGAGGACTTGACTTTGTCCAAAAGTCAAATGGTAAAAGGGATCAGGAGTATGTGATAAGTTTCTTGTTGAAATTCATATCCACTGCTAACAAGCTGGCATGCATTAAGATAATTTTAAAACAGTTTTTACCCAATGCTACAGATTTAAAGGTACTTTGGCTCAGTAGTAGATCTTCATGCAGCTTTTGAAGTAACGTTTCTCTTACACAGTGTTAAACTTGAAACAATGCACATATACACAACCATGATCTAGGTTGCATGTATTTTTATCTATAGAGATAAAATGCTGGGGTTTTAGTTATATATACATATATATATATATATGAATTAGCAGACTCCAGAACTGCTGAGCTCTACTACTGTTACTGGAGTTAGGCTTTCAGAAGAATTCTTTTCTGATTCAAGCATATAAATAAAGTGCTGGTCTTGAATGTCTTTGTTGAACTCTGAATACCTGGAAAGTTAATGTAGCTCTCTAGAAAGGAATTTCTTCTGAAAGCATAACTGTCCTTAACTGGTGAATAATGAGTTATTTCCCCATCTGATTGTACCATGTAGCTATGTTTTTAGTGGTTTATGTTGAGTTTAAATTTCACCATGTGGGGTTCTATTTTTAAGTACTTGCATAAATGAACTGGAAGTGCTCAGATGCATGTTTTCTGTGTTAGGTCTTAATTTCTAAGCAAATAAATCTGTGTAAGGATATATACCTTTATTAATATTAAGGCATAGAGCTAAGGAAAGTAAATATGGAATATTAACTGGATTTTTCTGTCACGTTGATATTTCAGAATCAGGCTTAGATACATATGGAGGTTTTATAAACTAGGAATAGTCCAGTTATGCACTTTGTCACTGATGTAGTTTTGTTCAGACAGAATTTTAAAAGCCTTAACTAAAGATTTCTAAAGTGCCATATGAAAGGCCAACTCCAGGTTATACCCATAAATATGTGGGTATAGAAGTCTTCAGGGTATTAAAAGAATAAATATGCAGTGTATGGAAATTAAAAAGCTAATTTCTTCCCCCCTAGTTTGACGAAGTTTCTGTGTCTGATTTATTTAAGGGAGAAGCTTTGTAGTTGGTATGTAAGGCGCAGTAGGGCTCAGATATAAAACTATTTCCTGTCTCCTCTGTTACATAGAGAATATGTATTGCTTCAGATATGCTTGTAGGGATGAAGCACCAGAGTTGGTCTTAAGTATTGTTTTTAATTTTTAATTTACTTTACAAAGTTGGAGCGTAACATTAGCACTCTTTAATTTCCAGCTCTTTTTCCATAATAACTAATTGAATTGCTCCTTTCTTCCTTCTATGTGTGATCCTGATTCTGCTGGACTGTCTGCTGAACTCCATGACAACATCACTTGTGGTTTTTATTGTAACTCACATTTGGCGTGTTCCAAATGGACTTGCGTTAGCATAATGAGAGATTCCCTCAAGGAGGTCCATCCCAGATGGGTTCACCTCTGGTTAGTAGAACGGGCTCTGAAACTCCTCAGCCGCCAATGAGTGGTGTAGGTGCCGTGAGTGGTGGACCTGGTGGCTTTGGTAGAGGAAACCCAGGGGGCAACTTTGAAGGACCTAACAAGCGTCGCAGATACTAAATCTTAATTCATTCCTTACTGTTTTAGAAATTCCAGTAAAATTATACAGTGATATGCCTTTATAATTTTAGCTGTTATCTGGAAACGGTTCTATTGTTATTGTAGTCTTTAAAACAGTTTCTTTTGTAAAACTTTTTTTGTATTCAGTCATAGGCTTTGTAGTATAGAGCAGAAATGATGCGGATCATTATGTAAGGCAATGTGTTTGTGACTCTAGCAAAATACAATGTGTGACTATGCTGTAAAACATGCAGTTATCTGATTACAATAAAACAAAAATCACTGGAAAGGATTTTGGGAATGTTATTACTAATACTGAGTAAGAATAATTTTATGCTTAATTATAAGTGGCATCATTTTCATTTTTACGTAGTTTCTACTATGTGTCAAGAAAGTTCTATTCTTAATAGTGAATGTTTAGCTAAACTGCATGGTGCAGTACATACTATGAAAAGCTTATAACACGTGCTTTTGTTTTGACTTTCCAAGAGCGTAAATTTTTATACGAAGTGTTCTCAAAGATACTGTGTCCTTGCATCTCTCACCATTGCAAACTTAGTCACAGTAGGCTTATCAACAGAGGTTATCTGTTAGACAACTGATTAGAAAATTTAACTTGGGAAAGAAAAAAACAACTTTGGAAAGGAATCTCTATGTATGCTTTATTCATAACAGTATGAGTGAATTTATCTAAATCATATTTATAGAGGAGAAAATCTGTTGTGACATCTTGTGTGTTCTGCTGATGGTTAAAGTATCTTGCCATTGCAAGGAAGGAGACATTTCTGCACACTGGTTGAAAGCCTTCCACTGTGTTTGCACATCATTAGGAAGTATACATTTTCCCCAGTGGTTGGTTTGGATAAAAACACGTCTGTTATCAATGAGTAACTGTTTAATTAGGAAGCAAATACATGTTTTCCAGTGAAAATAAGTGTTCACTTATAGTTGAGTAATACGCATTTAGAAGGATTGCGCATGAATATTCTTCAGAAAGGTCTTACAGAATGATGAATTTGGAAAATGCCCATTTACAGCACAATTCAGGGTAGATTTGCTGATAGAGTTTTAAGACAAAACTGATAGTAAAGCTGTTGGGAAGCTTACTGTGATTCTGCTTTTTCAGTCTTGGAAGATGATGGAAAAGGCCTATTGGTTCTATTCCTGTAATGGCAAATAAGTAGGGATACTGGTTCATTACTATTACTTCTTTTTCCTGCAAAATAGTTGTAAAATACGAGTGTTCTTTTTTTATCGGTTCACTCACAGTTTCAGAAGTAAAAATTACTTAATTTTATCTGCATGAATAGCGATAATAAATTGGTTAAAAATGGTTTGAGATAACCTTGGTGCCCTAACAACTTCAAAATGGTGTATACATAGCTCTGCATGGGATGCAAGCAGCAGAGATGGCATGTGAGTGTTACTTGTTAGTGTAGCAGTACTAATGGGTTGAATTTTGAGCAAATGGGTAACAAGAAAATTGCAGCATTGCTGGCATTTTGGAAATACACTGTTATTTAAATTGCCAATATTATATGGCTTAAGATACTGTTTTCCTACAATTCGGGAGTTACCTTATGTGTAGGTCCTCACTTCTGACATCTGTAACTGCTAAGCATTTTCCTTCAGATTGTCTTTATGTTGCCATTTTTTGCTTGATTTGATGCATGCTACACTTTATAGTTTGTAATACAATACTGAGTTACCTTAGAGTCTGAAATACTCTTTCCTCTTGGTATATGTATCACATTATAACACTCCTTAGAATAAACCTCAACCAAACTGCAAAATGGTTTTACTTGACACGCTGGTCCTGAGCCTCAAGATTTTGGAAAATTGCTGTTTTTTCACTACTATGAAATAGCGTTTGCATATAGCAGCTACTTAAGCTCTCTGCTCTAGTGTCCTTCATTCAGTTGAAAATGCAGTTTACATTGATGTCTAGTAACGAGTCTAAATATGAAATTACTTTTTGTCATCTTTTCTGCCCTTGGACACGACTGTTTTAGGGGATTGAGAAAGTAATTAGTGTGAATTGGTAGTTGTAAACTGTAAGGCTGTACAATGAACATGTTTTAAATATAAATTAAACTAGATTCAAAAGGCTGCGTCATTCAGGCCTTTTAGCTAGCTCCTGTATATTTTTTTAGCTATATATACCTTCCTTCTTGTAGTATCTGAGTATGTATCAGAAGTACATTAAATATACTAACTCTGCAAAAGTGGTTCATTCTTTCTATGCCAGCTTCATGCTATTTGAAGTGCATGTTTGTTGTACTGTGGTTTTGGTAGCAAGTGGAGGTATGTATTCGTGGAGGTATGTATTTGAAAGTTATTGTAGATTTTATTTAACATTAGTGATTGTCATTCCACAGTTGTGACCTGCCCTTCCTGTAAACCTCTGACTTGGATGGCTCTGCTGCATGGTAGCAGTGAATTTGTCAGGTGTTCCTTACTGCAGAAAATCATTTAATGTCTTTTTAAATGTCCATGAACCAAGTCCTAACAAATAAATACTGAAATGTTGACTTCAGGCACATTGTAAAGATTTAACAAAGAATGCTTTTTGTAGCTGATGACACACTGCTAAATTCAGCTCTTAATAAAAGCTTTCTTTGGGCTGCCTGGCTCAACTCTAAAGGCAGTGCTGCTTGTTTTACCAAATGTGGTAGTAACTTGATTCTAGCTATACAATAAACACCTAATTTCATTAGAAAAGGAATGGTCCCAGATTGTTTCCTAAAAATTTGTAGATGTGGCCAACCAGTATTTTTGCTTGAAGGTTCTGCCTTTCTGCTAAAGTGATTTATTTTTCTGTTCCTCATCTGGTTGATCACTTCATCATTTTTTCTGTGTACACACGTACTTAAGTTTTTAACTACACTTGCACTGTTTGGCTGGAAAGCACAGTGCAGTCCTGACTCTGCTATATGGAATGCTAAAACAAATAGGCTTGGAATATTTATGAAACTGCCAACTACAGTGGACTTTTGTAATGTACTTACTGAGCTTTTACATTAATCCTGAAATTTCATATTCCTAAACTGCCTCATTTTCTTGTGAGATACTATTTTAGTACTTGAAGATAACAAGGCTTTACTATTCCATTTAAATTAAATACACCAGTACCAGCTTGTCTAACTACATTTGCATTTGTCACCTCAGTCATTTGAAGGGGAGCTATTGGGCACTTAAATACAAAATTAATTTTGGTTGTTCTGACCAGTGTACTTACTAGTTAAAGCACATGTCTTGGGAAACTTGGTGGCAATTCAGATGTACTTTACTGTATTTATTTCCCAAGAAAATAATGAATTACTGTGGATTACCTAGAAAGAAAATTCATGACCTGCAGTTGTTTTATTTGTTGTCCAGATGTTTTTTATCCTATTGTTCATAAAGATATGATAAACTGGAGATTTTACAGGAATAAAAGGTTAAAATAGATGACAAGAAGATGATATGAACTAAATACTGCATTAATTTAATTTTAACCATAATCCAGTAGAATTTTGTAGTATGCATTCTTAGAGGAGCATTCTGATCTAAAGTATGCCACCACATTTTAAAACGTTATACCAAACTCATTTTCCTCTTCCACTCTTCAGATAATCTGATTTCAGATGTAGAATAATCTGTAATTACAAATTCTTTGAAAGGTACTAAACACAAACACAGTGACATGTATGAACTACATGTTGCTAAAGAGTTGCATTCTACACTGAGATAACTTGGCTCAAAAATGCTGAGATAACCAATCTAAAGGTAGATTCTCAAGTGAAAACCAAAATCCCTTAGGGGTTTCTCCCTTTTGAAGGGAGAAAATATGCTTGGAGGCGAGATGTTCCACAATTGAGTGGTGTGCTCTGATTGGCATGAAGTTCATTTTACTTAAGCATGTTGCAAAAAGAAACTTTTTGCATACTTCTTAATTTATATATTTTTAATAACAAGCTGGATCATGATTTTTCCGTTCATAAGTCAAACTAAACTGTAATCAAACTTCCAAAATAGCATGAAAGTTAGGTTAGCGACTAGAGTCAATTTATGTTGAACCACAAATGTGAAGGGATTCTAAGTCCCATACCCGAAAGTTGAAGTGTTGCATATCCATAGGTAGTTTTAGAGTCTGCATCCAGCATCTTTTGTTAGCTTGTGCTTGTGGCCAGGAATGGGGGACTTCAGAGACGACATACTTCCAATACAATTTAATTGTCTTCTCAGGAGCCCTGAAATTATTAATGTAGGCACTATGCTGTCATTAAGATGCAGAATCATCTTAGATTTTGGTGCTTTCCTTGGGCTGTTAGCTTGCTCCTAGCATGAGAGAATATCAGTCCAAACTTCCATGATTCACGAGTAGTGAGGAGGGAGTGAGTGTGGCCTATGGGAAATACAGAGGTTGAACATTACTACTTTAGATTATTGGCTAATCAGTGCTAGATTGGTGGCAAATGTTGAACTATAGTAATGTGAAAGCATTTGCTTTCTTAAAAATTCACTTATTGGAATGTAAGAACTTAGTAACAATAAGAGGATTGACTTAAAAACTTGGAATATGTAGTATCAGGTGGAATTTTTCTCATTGGATTGTTTTTGTGTTACCTTTTATTACCTTTTCAAGTATACTGTGAAGTAGTCTTAGCAATCTCACCAGTTTAGTGTTTTGTTAATTGTTTTGGGTGTTTTCCCATAAAGTATTTTAAAAATCATAGCTGTAGGCATTTCAGGTGTGTTTTCACAGTAATCCATGAAGTACTGAAGTTAGTTATAAAATTGTCTAAAACTTTACTTGTAGAATAAATAAACTGAACAATAAATTTTCATGAAAACAGTACTTTAAATGTTTTTAAATGCATGGAAACAAACTCTCAATGTGTCCATTTTCAGTGGGATAGATTTAATAGGTCTTTTCCATCTTGAACTTCCTTAAGATACTATGAGAATTAATATAATTGAAATTTGGAGGTATTCCTATTAATGACCTCAGCCTGACTTTTAAAAGCAGTACTAGACAAGTTTCTTCAGAAAAGAGTTTGGAGCAGCAGCCCTTTTTTCCTAATTGACGGAACTATTCAGAAAACCATTCAGAGATAAGCATAGCATACTTACAGGTAAAAACATTAAAAAACCCCTCTGCTCTAATGTAATGATTATTATGCCCACAAATCACACTGAAAGAAAAAAAGCAACTTTGTAAATGTGGGTAAAAAAGTTAAGTGATTTATATGTGGTCCCTTGAGTGGAGAGCAAAATGCTCATAATAAGAGGTATGAGATTCAAAAGGAACTGGACTGTGTTACTTCATACACGTGTGAATAAGGTTTTTCCATTGTTTTGGTAAATGGTTTGTCTAGAGCTTCCATTGTTCCTAGATTTACTAGTGTGGTTTTATATCTCAATTTATGTAGAGTAAAGCATAGCTGTATAATTTGATTGAATTTACATGCTAATTGTATGCGGGATGTTAAGTGCTTGACTTGAAAGAATTGCAGTGAGAATAAAGATACTGTTCTTGACTTAAAGTAAAAACTGCGTAGATCCTTGAACAGGAATAAGTGTGGAGGGTCCTGTATGTAAATTGAACAAAAAAATGGGAGAGAGGGAATAAAGTAACATAATAAAAGTGAGAGAAGTGTGGTTTAATTTTATATCTACAGCAGATTCACAAAAATAAGACTTGTTCTACATGGAAACCACAAACAAACTAATTTTTAATAGAAAAGGTGGAAATACCAGTTACATTCATGTCTTGCATTTTTTAAACTGAATTTAGTTTTGTGTAGATGGCCAAGGAATAGCACAAGAACTGAAATGAATTAATGTTCTAAAAATTTTTAATATTCTTGGGTTGTAGGGTGGGATCATTGCAGTTGGATATATCTCTTATGTATTGTTTTTATGAAGTTGTTGTGTAGGACTTGATTTTGTGGCTGAATACAGCAACTGTATGCAGCATACACACACCATGTAAGTATGGAACAGCTGATGTTAAGGTTGTTAGCCTCTCATCAAACCAGTGAGAATCCAGTCTTACACCTGTGTGCGTCATATACAGAGAAGCACCAAACAGAAGACCATGGTAAAGGAAAATTAAACAGTACATATTTATTAGTAGTGGTGGGATGGGATGGGATTAAGGTATTTTCATTAATTTTTTGCCTTAATTTACTGTAATCAATTTTTTGTGTGACAGGGAAATTGTTATTAGTTAATATTTGAAAGAAGAAAATCCCCACCAAAACGAAACGCCTCTCCCAAAGAAATCCCCAAACCCAAAATACCTCAGTGTACAACCCAACCCCAAGCAAAACATGTCTTCCCACTTTAAATAACCACATATACTTAAGCAAGGTGGAAGACAAAATAAATCTAATGTAAAAACCACAAGGGTTTACTGTAATTCTTTTTGCATCTGTTAGCTCTTGATGTTCTGGTCATTTTAATGTGTTGCTTTTTTAAAAAAAAGTTCCATTGTTCTTTATTATTTGCTATGAAAGGCTTTATTCTGCAGTGCTGTTACTAAGTTTTAAATATTTTTATATACTGTAAAATTGCACGAAAAAACACTGCATAAACTAACTATTGCAGTACTATAGAATGCAGTCTTTGAACTGCCAGCTGAATTGATCTTTCAGGCTGCTTACAAATGTTTTAAATATTTGTATTCTAATGGGAATTTGAAATATTTGTGTGCATATTTAAAGTAGTTCAGTACATGCATTGCTGCAGATACAAATGGCCTTTTGCCCTCCTTGCTGCTTGGTCCTTCCTCTGTGTCCCCCTTGCATCCGTGTGCCCAGGCAGTGAGCAGGTAAAGGACACCCAGGGTGAATTATCGATTCTGCTCTTTTCTGCGTGGAAGGAAAGAAGAGCAAGGAGGGGCAGTAGAGCAACTTTTCGTAACTGTGGATACATAGGGTAATTTGTGCTGTAGACCCAGAATGTAATTTTATGAATGTGTTCATTAAGTGAGTTTGGAAGAAATACATAGCCTAGAACAAATAGGTAAGAACCATGTTGAGGGCTTTAGATGTCTGAATAACACAGTTATGGTTTACATTCTTGGTGATAGGTTGTCCAAGAGGGCAAGTATTTGAAGTAATGAAGAAAAAAATGTACACTAAAATGTTGAGCCAAATTTTATGTGAGCTTGATCTGTCTTTTCACTTTCTGCAGTTACCAAGAAGGTTACATGCAAGCCAGTAAATTATGGAAAATAGTGTTCTTCGTGATTTCTCCAGGAGAGATGATATACACAAGTTGCTTTTAAGAAGCAAGACTATTCACGTGTATTTTTTCTGGGAAGAAAATATATAAAGTGCCATTACAAAGATGGGAAATACGGTCTTTTAAAATGCTAACATTCTTCATTCTTTGACATGATAGCACTGTGTTCCATATATTATGTTCCACTTTTAAGGGAGAGAGCATGTGAAAGGTAAGCCACAGCTCCAGTTTTAATCAACTTCAAAAAAAAAGCTTTTTCCAAAAGGCACAGAAGGAAACCTGTAATAATGAAACAGTAGTTTGTCTTCAGTTTTGTTCCAGTGTGGAACATTGTGTTTCTAGAACTTCCAGTATTGGACCAATAGCAGTTTCACATCTGACATTTTCACAACCAGAGTTGTGCCAAATCATACAAATAAAGTTTTTGCTTTAGTGTGTGAAGAGTGCAGTTACTGCATTTCAAAAACTGAATGTTCAGAGTTTTGAAAGAAAATGTATGAAAGAATTGTCATATATTGAATGGCTGGTTTAAAAGTGAAAACTGTCAACTTGGCAGCAGGGATGGCTTTGCTTCTAAAATTATTTTGGGATATGTGTCAGTTTATCATTATCATTGCCATGTTATAAGGTGTGTAGTTTTTGTAATACCACTTAATGCATGTTTGGCATCATTCTTGCATCACACTTGTGTCGTTTCATATATTATTCACACTGTTGAATGAAACTGTCTGTAGATGGGGGGTACCAGAGCATTTGCTTAGTATTATGTAACTTGTTTAGTAGGGTTTTTCATTGCTGAACTTGTTTTCTGTCTTGCGTTTACTCTGCATGTTTTGAGCAAAATACACTTTTTCTACTGTATATGGGGGAAAAGTAGCAAGTCATGAAAAATTGTGTATTAGGAAAGTAAATGGAAGCCCTGGATGCCTCTTACTGCTTCTAAAATGGCAGATGACTCAGGAGAATAAAATGACGTGGTATACTTTCTGCATGATGATTCTAGACTTTTTCCTGCTTTCAGCACACTTCAGAATCATTATTCAAGATTGGAAAAAAATCAAGTTTAATTTCTGTCTGGTTTTAATCCCAAGCATGCGTACAAGACAGTAAATTAAACATAAATGTCTTGATGTTTGCTCTGAATAGTACTCTTGATTCCCCAAGTTGTGTTGAACATAATGAAAAAGAATTAGTTTGAGTTTCATAATTTTTAAATACTGAATTAGCCAGTTCCCTGGGGGTGGGGTGGGGGTGGAGAAAGCACAGATTTGTGGAGAAGTCATACTCTTGTTTTCACTTCCATCATGTTCCTGAGCATACATATTTTACCCTTTACATTGGGACCATTTGTTTCCAAGATTTGACAAGAAATATAATTTATCATATTTTATCTGGTTGTAATTATTAGCACATTGTTACATTGTAAAAATATGGTTTGTTATTTTAGCCACTTGTACTTTACTGGAGATCATGGAATGTAGTATAAATATTAGAAATAGGGTAGTTCAAGTGTTGGTAGTTACTGATGATGTGTTCTGCCTTTAAGCCTGGTTGGATAAAAGCTGATACATATTGAACACAATGATGTTTTAAAACTTGGTGCCCAGAACCTTGATGCTACCCTTGCATTTCTGCTTTATTGCTGTGGTAGTCACAAAAATACTCACTGGGTATCTGGATATATGGGGAGGGTAAAGGATTGATTGTTGTATGTTGCGTGATTCTTGAGGTCTTGTGTGGGAAAACTGGTATTGTAGAATCTTCTTTATATGACCGCTTAAAAATCGACTGTTTTTTAAAAAACTGTCTTGTACATTTTAAACTGTCCAGTGTGAAGGAAGCCAAATGGTGTATCTTTAAAGAATGTGGGAAAACTATTTTACTAGAGGTCTTAACTTGAGTTCTAAATCTTTCACTGGTTTGACACTGAGGACATTCGGTCTTAACTCTAACCTTCTGCTACAGTTATGGTAGAAATTGTGCAAGCTTATGCAAAGCTTTAGAAGTGATGTGAGGATATAAGGTGTCATACTGACTGTAGGATTGGGCCAAATCATTCATCTTTGATGCTTGTCACTGGCCTGCTCTGCTTATCCAAATCTGTTCCATTTAGGACTTTTTTTCTTTTATGTATTCCAGGTTTTCTTTTGTTGTAAAAGTCTTGAGTTTTCCTGATGATGTGGAAGGTATGAGCTGTATAAAACTTTATTTGGGGGTTCTAACACAAAACTTCATGGAAATGGTTTAAAGGAAAGGAAAGATGTCAGATACACAGTAAAAAACAGTTTTTCCCATGATTTGACAAGTTGTTACGTACCTCTTCATATGTGTTTTGTTAGTATATATCATTTTGGTATTCTTAACCTGCTGTGTCTTTAAAAAGGATTTGTCTCTTTCTAAGGGGGCCAAAAAAAGAAAAATAATTTGTTCTGGGTTAATTTCATGTCATAGTTTGTCTTTTGTGTAAATACACAATAATTAGGTGACAGAGAGTACATTTACAACTTAATAGATAGTTACCCTTTCTGAACTCACAGATGTGTGCAAATACTAATACAGAAAAGTAGATATAAGTGCTCTTCATGGATTTACAGATGGGGAGATACTATTGTGAAAAAGCAGGAAGATATGGTTTGATCTCATCTTTCAATTTGCAGCTTTTAAGAATTTGGGAACTACCACAAAACTAAAAACCCCAAATATGACTTTTATAAACTTTATCTAAAGTTCTTAAATGTTGTTTCAAAGTTCTGCTATAAACAAAACTAGTTCAATGTAAACATTCAAATAAAATACATGCTTTAATGGAAAAAGTAATTCTGAAAGCCTGTGTTTTATTAAGATAAGGAGTAATGTTATTGGGGAGTTAGGTGTATTTTCTTGCATCTTTACTTTTTGGCTACATAATCTTAAACGAACAGAGGTGAAATTAATGACATGCAGGGAAAGGCTAAATATACAGGACAAAATTTCCTGGGAAGGGACTGAAGTTCAAATATGTATAACTTACGTACCAGTGCTTCCAGTACGGGACTTCTGTCATGAGTTTAGAGCATTCCTGATTATAAACAGGTGCTGCCCCAATCTGGTCCTGCTCTTATTGCAGAAAAATGTCATCTTTGCCTTGATTGTGACCAACCAAGAACAGGATTATGAGGATTTAAGTTTACGAAGAGCATAATTATCTTGCCACAGTGATAAATCTGAATGGCAGAAGAATCAGCATCTTATCTAAGTTTGTCTGCTGAGTGGCTATGTGTACAGCTGCATGATTGTCACAGCCTTCCCAGGACTTGGAATATGGTAGAGCCTTTGGTTGTTTCATCAGTTGCTTCATGTGCCTCAGTTAATGGAGTTCATTTATGGCTACAAGGATGCCTTTCAAACTCTGCGTCTTTTCTGCTTAGCAAGTTTTAGGTGCACAGTGGCAGCCACTGCAGTTGGGGGAGAGTGGTGTAGTCATGAGGTGCTTAAATCAGCATTTGCTCCTGTCAGCTGCAGTTGTCTTAGTTTTACCTGTTCGGTCATTTCATTGCACTTTCAAGTACTACTTTTCATGGATTAAAATTGTATTCTCAATGAGGTATTGATCAGAGCAAGCTTGAGTAGAGACTTAAGAAAATACAGAAAATGCAGACTAGTTACATTTGTACTGTCAATGACACAAATTCCTTTAATAATTCCAGGTGTGTTACAAAAAAATTAATCTCTTGAATAATTCTGATTCCCTAATTTCATAATTAAGATGCTCAGATTAGTTCTACCTCTGTTTTCTGAGGTTCACATTTAAACTGGACATCTGCATTTATTTTAGCTTACACAAGTCGATGTAAACTAGAGTCACTCAAACTTAACGCATAACTATACCCTCGTTAGAGCATCATTCAGGTGCTGATGAGATGTGAGATTTTGCAGAGCCCAGAATGAAAGTAAGTTGACCAAAAAAAGTTAAGTAAGATGGAAGTAAAGTTGCAAGAAGACAAGAGCAAGATTGAGCAGAAAAGGAGAGCAAGCTGAGCTCTGGAGGTGATCCATAAAAAGTAGTGTGAAAGAATCTCATAATAGGTACATGTTCTGATAACCTTTCAAAAAAGTGGATGCATCAGGATGCAGAACTACAGTTTGAAATGCAGACTTCTTTGGAGAAGCTGCTGCTTGCTTAAATGGTTTTTCAAGACAATGCAATGTTTGTAGTGTATTAGAATGGATGCTTTTTTCCTTGCATACGTGAAAAGTCACAAACAGGTAACTGAAATAACAGTTTTTATGTTTTAGTCTTGTGTGTGTAACCATTTTCTCATTAATGTATTGATATTTAGAAACTTGGCACATGGGATAATTTTGATACCTGGTTTGTAAATTAATATTTTTAATGTGAGAATTATAGCGTCAGCTTGCATCTTGAAATCTGAATGAGCCATGATGAAAAACAGTACCAACAATCAATCTCTTCGATGAAAAATATTTAGTTTTGAATATGATGTTAAGTTACTGCCTTTATATATAAGAGGATATCAAAAGGGATTTCTGCACTTCTCACTATGCGGTCTTGGCCTAGTCCTGTGCAAAGGGCTGTCATCACTGAGGCCTTTCTTTTGCTCTCAAGTGGAGAAAATAGTAGCTAACTGGAGTCTTTTATGGGGGATATAGGGTGGAATGATTAATCGTATTCCTAACACTCACTAAGATCTGTTGAAATTATTCCTAATATAGTGCTTTTCAGTCCTCTTCGTAGGTGTTTCCTTTGCTCTACATATGACAGCTGAGCTTGACTTTTTAAAAAATGTTTGATATTAACTTAGCTGTTTCACTTTGGGTGGGAAGAATAGCTTTATCTTGCAGGTAGTAGTGACTTCTACTAAAATAAGGAATTCTATACATAGAATGTACAGCGTTCTATGGTACTATAAAGCAAAAATAAATCCTGATAGTGCAGCATCAGCAATATGTCCAGTTGTGCAAGGAGAGCACAAAAAGCCAAGTTTGAGTCCCAGCTTGCCAGGCAATGAAGCTTGTGCAGCAGTAGTAAATAGGGAATCTTTGCTCTTCCATTTTATGTGGCTGATTTCACCACTTAACTGTCCTGGAAATGTTCACAGGTTCCTTGGTGGTGTTCCCTGGTAACTTCCAGCCCAGGTCTGAATAGTAATCTGCTTAGACTGGGGAAGTGCAGGCTTGGTTTGTTGCAAGGACTAGTTAGTTATGTCATACTGAAACAGACCTGTAAATGCTTTTAGCTCCACAAGTTTTTAAGAGAAATGGTTCCTTTATTCGACATTGCTTTGTGTGTTTTTTCATAAACAGGTAAGTCTATGTCAGTATATCAATATGTGGTAGAGCATTTGCAGGATACCCTGCAGTTTATTAATGCTGTTTGTTTTTGTCTTGAAATACAGATTCCATTTCCTGTGTATTTCAAATCTAATGTAAGATTTTCTGTTTTTTACCACATACAGTTTTATTATGGTGAAAGCCAGAAGTTGGTATTCTGCATTTGTTACAAAGTAATCTGAGATGGAAGTTGTCACCCAGTAGAGTTAGTGCAAGAAGGAAATTACTTAATTGCACAAAGAATCACAAATCTTTCAACAGGACGAGAGTCAACGGGCACAAACAGAAACACAGGGGGTTACTTCTGAGCGTCAGGAAACACATTTTTACTGTGAAGGTGACCAAGCACTGGCACAGGCTGCCCAGAGAGGTTGTGGAGTCTCCATTCTCGGTGACGCCACAAGCCCTCCGGAGGTGGTCCTGGGTGCTGGCTCTAGGTGGCCCTGCCTGAGCTGAGGAGTTGGACCAGATGATTTCTAGAGGTCCCTTCCAACATTAACTCATCCGTGGTTCTGTCATCTAAACAAAGCTTTAAATGTATTAAAGTTTATATGAATGAATTGACAGTTAAACCCGATTATGTGCTTAGGTACTTGAATCCTCCCTTACTAGGTTTCATTTCAATGTAGATGTATGTACTGGGTAATATTGTTAAATTTCACATTTTCAAATGAAGCGTGTCAAGGATGAAAGCTCTTTGAGGGAATCTTGATTTATTGTTAATAAGGACTGTGTGACGACATCTTGCACTGCCCATCCCCCAGCACAGTCTTATGGCTTCAGAGATTTTAGCCCCACAAAGATAAGCAGTTCTGCTGCCATTATTTTGGAAGAGGAGGTTAGGACACTGGCCTAACTTGGCACCTGCTGCAAAAATGACAGGTAAGGAACCTTATAGGAGGGAATGGGGAGCATTGTGTGAAGTTGTGTCAAGCAGAATTGCAAACACTTCAGAAGCTGTATTAGTGAGTTTCACAATTCCTTAGGAATAGTGGTTTTTTTAAATTAAAGAAAATTGGCTTATTCACAGCATAGGAAGTTTTGTGTGAGACTGGATTCCCCTTAGTTTTTTAGAAGATCTGAAGTGATCTGAAACTAGTGACATCATCACTACTATATATAAGTATTTTTCTATAATACAAAGTTTATGCTGATCTTCTGTAGTCTTCAAACTAAGATACAAGACAACTGTCTCTTAGGCTTTGCATATACACATTTTTGCTGCTTCAAAATATTTTAAAATTATTTCTAAACAAAAAATCAGTCTTAATAGAAGTATACATATTTAAATGTCTGTAAAATCTTAGTGGTTCTCTTATCTCATTGCATAAGTGTAAACTTGATTGCATTGTGTGTAGCACAACAGTATCCTGACTTCTGTTAAAGTAGTAGAGTTGTACGGATAAAACTTAAGTTTGTGCTAGCTGTGCTGGTTTAACTGTATCTTGTTTACAGCAGACTTTTCTAAATCTGTTTCTGTGATAGGTGACCTCAGAGTTTCCAGAACCTGGCAAAAAACTATCTCGTGAAATTTTAACTGTAGGTTCCAGTGCTGAGTGCAGCGTTTTCAGGTGCTTTTCATCTGTCAGGTTTCTTAAGTTTTCTTCGTGAAGTCACAGCTATTCATCATTAGTTCTGGGTAAAACCAATGAGGGTTAAAGGTTATTCCCTTGTTCCTTCAACAGTTGTACTTTTTAGCTGTTCATCATAAGGTAAAATACCACAAAATGCTCAGAACTTCACATCTGTGTAACATGTCATGTGAGTTCTGAATGGAGAAAATTACACCGTTACTTGGACATTTTTCCAAGTTGCTCAGCATGAGCGCAGTCATTGAAAGTAAAAATCTGAACATCAAAAGATATTTCTGCTGCATCAATGGCAACATTTGTAAAATGAATAATTACGAAAATCACTGATGTGCCAGCTATTCTGGTGCTGCCGGTTCCTCAACTTGAAATGCGTGTGTCATATAGGGGAGAGGGCTGTAGTAAAAAATACAGGATTTAGTTGCTGTTCCATATAGGATTATCTTAATGACTTGGACTACTGCCTTACAGTGCACAAAATTTTGCAAAAAATATAATGTGTGTGTGTGTATATATATACCCCACTTTGATTATATTCTGTCTTGTATCTAGGAATATATTAATTTTACAAAGTGCTTACAAATGTCGCTGTCTTCGAATTCAGACCTTGCTGAAGCTGTACAGATGAAAACTTTCGTGTCTTCTGTTTAAATACTTTTAGACATGCTCATCATTCCCTAAATACTGAAGAAATCATCTAATTTCTGTATGGTGAAGATATGCAATCCAAGCAAAACAGAAACAAATATCCCTTGATCGCTGATTGTCACTGGCATGGGTTCATTGCCTGGCCACTAGTAACTGCCACCATTTGTTCTTTTTTCAAATCTGACCCCAGAAGAGGAATATTACTTCATTCACATTTCCTCATTTGGTGTAACATGCTAACTTCAGGTACCCTACACTTTTATAACTTGAAAGTTGTAAAATACATGTAAAATATTTTTAATAATCTTACAAAGGAAATTGAGTGCCTTGCTGGCTCAGCTCAAGTAATATTTGCCCTTTTGTTTCTAGGAACTTAATTCTCCTTTTGAGCCTTAATTTGGTAATATTATTTTTTTTCCTTAAATGCTTACTTGCTTCTACTTCTCTGCAAGAATATGTAACATTTATTGAGAAAATTTGACAAACGCAAGATTGGGGAAAAATTGTATTACAGTTTTCTCCTAAAATCCCTGGCAGCTATGCAGTGATGCCAAGTAACAGTTTATTTACTCTCTGATGGTTTTATTGTCCTCAGCAGGGACTATTCATAATTAAGATGAGTGGGTTTGGCCAGACTAAAGTTAAAACTAAGAGAAGAATGGGGAGGATAAGATTGCTTCACCATTTAAGAATGTCTAGCACTGTGTCTTCTGTTAGTATGTCAGCAGCCAACATTGTTATCTCTTACCTTTTGATAGGTAAGCCTGAACAAATGCAAACATGAACACAGCTCTGCGGATCATCTTGGGTTCCCTTTGGAAACCCCAAATAAGTGGCCACAAGGGATTGTGTGTTTTCCTGAGAACAGCTCGGCATTGGAGTTCTTCTTCCTGTGTGCTGAGTAGTGGTTCTGCTACTCTCAAAATGATACCTGTGCCTGCTAGTGCAAAATGCCGTATGGTCATTTCAGTGAAAATCAAAATTTACCTGTGCTGCTATTGTGTGTTGCTAGGTAATTTTTAAAGTAGACCTAAGATAAAGGGGGAAACTTTGGGGGGGGGGAAGCGCTTCGTTACAGTAGTCACCAAAAATCCTGTTAATTAAAAAATGAAAACAAACAAAAAAATCCCTCAACCAAACCACAAAACCTGTTCTGTCAGTCAAGCCGGTGAAGCTGCCAAGCATCTGTGTGCAAGGTAAACGTGAAGCGTCCTTCGGTATTGTAGTGTCACAGCTGTTCTGCTCAGAATTAGTGCTGGCAGCCTGGAGCTTGTCCCGCACAGCCAGTCTCTACTGGAGATACCCTGTTACACTGAGTATGTGTTACTTGAGATAGGTGCACTTAGGAGCTGGTTTTCAATTTTCCTTCCTGGCACAATGGCACAATGCATGCACGATATCACTCAGTTTGTGTGTGATGCCTCTGTTCTCTTCAGAACAGGCATGTTTATCATGCTGTTAGCCTTTTGGACTATTTCAGATTCATTTTGCTTTACCCACTTTGAGCTTTAATTTAAAGAAGAGCTTTATCATATGAATGAAAATTCAGTCTCTTACTTTGAAAACAACTTTCTGTTGTGTTCCAGCTCACTCTTAGAAATCACTTGTTTCATCACTGGCTGCTTGCATACATTCTGCTCTTATAAAGTAATTACTGTTCATCATAAACAGTAGAGTTTATGTAGGTTTATATAGGGTAGAGAGGTTGGAATGATCTTAATTTTTTGAAGAGAGAGAATCCTGAATAAATAGTGCAGAGGCACATTCCTAGCAAAAATCACACACGTAACACTCCCAGCAGTCTTACTGGCTGGTTTTAGAGCTCGTCATCAAAAATATACCATATTTATTTGGCCACAAATTTGTTATTAATTAATATCTACTGGTTGCTGAGAACATGGCTCACTGCTCTTTAGTAAATCTGGGTAGCCAAGAAAGAGGAAGTAATACACACTGGCAGTTACAGAAACTGGAGAGACTGCATTAGGCCTTGATGCTTTAGTTTTCTTGATGGGGGGAAAAAACGAAAAGAAACTAATTACTGGGTTTTTTTCATATAAAAATACAGACTGAAAGAGGTGCAGTTTGTAATTTGAGCCTTCCTCAAGATGGGTACATATCTATCAATAGCTACACTAATTTCATCGTGTGGAGGTAATGTCTGAAGACACTAATACTTGTTCAGATGACAATTCCAGCCAGGTGCCTGTGACTGGCAGCTCATCACTCTAGCTATTACTGCATTTGACCTGCTAAATGGTTGTAATATCAACGCTTGCAAAATTACAGTCCTTACTAGAAAGGGTTAGTGGGCTGTGCTCCGTCATTTGTGCTTTAGGAAGAAAGTATATCTTGCTGAATGTCTGGTACAGAATAGATAACCAAACTTTTGAAATCTGATAGATAGCAAGCTGCACCATGTGGGGGGAGGGCAGATAAAATGAAACCAAATGGGAGAATTGATGAATTAACAGCACATTTAATAGGACTCAGACATTAAATCATGCCAACTTTAAAACAGTATTTATTCTGCGCTGTGAGTCTCAGCCTGTTTTCAGCTGTGTCTGATAAGGTAAATGCTACCTTTATTGTAAATGTTTGTGGTTGTGTGTTGTAATTTACACGTATGTCACTTCTTGAGTTGCTTTTTGGGACTGTTCCTGAAGTGAAGCTAGCCTGAAAGGTGCAACCTGTGTGTGACTTCCCAAAGGAATTCTTTCTGTAAAAATATTTTGCAGGGTGTGCTAAGTTTTATGATCATCAAACAGGACCTCAAGATGTTGGAAAATTGTTTTAACAAGTCTTTGCCTGAGAGTATGGGGAGTTCTTCACCCCTTTGTGCTGCTGTAATCAGGATCTTTCCAGGCAGTCTTCCCCAAAGATATTTCATTCGGGCTCTTGGGCACTGCAACACGTTTCTGTGCCTGAGTAAGGGATTATGCTAAGCCCATCAAACATTGCAGTGCTTGCATTTTAAGTCGGAGACATGTATGGAGGTGATTTTAATTGTGGGATGAGGGAATGTGTCTACAGGTGAGAGCTGTTTTGAAGCCTGAATGGCTGGGGCATGACCTGTTGAATTTTAAACACTTTGGATAGTTGTTTTCCATGTGTGCTCTAGGAGAAGACACACTGTGTGCAAGATGGATATCCTTGTTAGCACTTTTATTTAGGCATTTTAAAATATAATTACAATAATTTCAGTTATTAATTAGTGAATGTTACAGGAATAAAATAATACTAACTGTTCTTCCAACTGCACTTACTGCAAATACAAGGAGATCTATTGCAGAAGTTGTAAAACTATGAAGGTCTTCAACTTTTGCATCAATTTCTAATGCTTGTAGTATTAAAATGTCTTTTAATTACATTTGTATGCAGTTCTGTTGTGTGATGTTATTATAAAGTGGGACAGCATTTTACTCCAGCTCACTTCAGTTGTATTATTTTGATAGGTAACTTTGCCCCTAATAAATAATGTCTGTACACCAGCAGGCTGCAAAAAGAGGAGGAGGCTGCAGTGAGAGCTGTTAGTTCTCAAGTGTCACTATTGACTCAGTGTTGTGTGCAGAGATCCTGATTATTTTAGTGGTACTAATATTAGAAGGATGAAATGTTGCTTTGGCCACGTGCACTGGCAGGCCTAGAAGACGACATAGTATGTCTTCTGTCACATGAAGTACATTTCTCTTTTCTAAAGAGAAATTACTTGGGGCTCTTTGGAGCAGAACTGCACTGAATCTACTCCAAGCAGAAAAATGAAAATCTAGGAACTTGTTAATGTTCTTGGAACAGCTGTTGTTTAACTGCTGAGGCAGTAAAAATTTAAATAAAATCTGGGGACAAATCTGTGGAGAAACAACTAAATGGTAGGAATGGGTAGAGAAATGGATTTTTTTCTGATAATGGGAAGTTTTATTATGGTTTATTACTCTGTATGTAATGGGTTTTTGAAAAGAGAAGCTACTGTGTTTTCTCTTTTGCTTGAAATGTCAGTTATTTACTGTCTCTTTATTTTTTAGGTTACTATTAAAATCTTAAAATGCAGATGAGGACTGGCTTGTGCAGAATTCTTCTGCTATCTTATGCAGACAAAAGAAACCTAAACCAGGTTTTAGTACAAGGTATGTATTAAGGTATGTGGCTTTATCCAGCAACTACTGAAATCAGTACCCCACTTTTTGTTTAGATTTGTGACTTGTAGTTGTGCTTCTACACTTCAACTAATACTTGATTTCAGATAATGTAATTCCTTATATAATTCTGCCATGTGTTAATATGTTTTTAAAGGACTTAAAGCTTATGTACACAGCCTCTAGCAGTCAACTCAAACTCTGGCCAGCAATGTGTCTTGCATCCAAACCTCATAGTGCCACATTAATACGATGCCATGTCTGAGCTGCTGGATGTTACCGATATATTGCAGTCAGAGTCCCATTTGTTTGTACAACCAGCACAGTGGTTAGTTACTGATTCTGAATGGCCTTTGGCATTAGCCAGAAGGCTCTAGTCTGGAAAGCTGTGTCCATGCACTCTGGAAAGCCTGGGCGCAGTTTGGTTTGCATTCACGCAGGTGTATAGTGCCACCTGCCCTGGCTGTGGGCAGCATCTTGGTGGGGCTGACAGATGGCAAGGTTTTAAAGGGAGTTCTATCCAGGTAAGTTCAGTAGTTCTGGTAGTTCCAAAATTCCAAAATACCACTTGTTTTTATAAAGTAAAAAATTTAAACACTGGTGGGATTTGACCAAGATGTGCAAGTTCTGCTGGTAAAGCAAGAGAAAAGTTTGTTAATTCTCCTGTGTTTGTTTGGCTTAGTAAAAGGACTCAGAGCTCTCTCTATAGTTAACAGTAAATAAGAGAACTGGATACATAAAGGACAAGAACAATTTATCTGTTTTGTAATCACATGTAAAAGATGTCCCAGTCCATGGCCAGGGTTTAGACCAGATGATCATCTCTCTCCAGCTGCTGGCAACTTTCTTTGTAAAGCAGGATGCTATTGGCTGTCTTTGTGGCCAGGTTGCACTGTTTGCTCAGAGTGGTTCTTGGACTTGCTGTTCACCAGGACCACCATGTCCCTACCTGCAAAGCTGCTTTCCAGCCAGTTGGCCTCCTGCCTGTCTTGGTGCCTGGGATTATTTCTCCCCAAGTATAGGCTTTGGCATTTCCTTTTGTTCAAATTCATGACACCCTGTAAGCCCATTTCTCCAGCCTGTCAAGGGATCACTGAATGGTGACATGACACTATGGCCTTAGCAGCCATTCCTCTCAGCTTTGTGTCACCTGCAGACTTGGTGAGGATGCATTGCCCATCAAGCAGGGCAGAAATTATCTTGAAAAGAACTGGCTTCAATATGGGGATATTCTGCTACTCACTGGCATCCAAGAGGACTTCGTGCCATTGACAACCTTCTAGACACCCCGTCTGTTCAGCCAGCTTTCAGTCCACCTCATGGTCCACTTACTGAGCCTGTAGTCTGTTTGTCAGTATTATGGCAGGGTCAAAATGATAACTGGAGATACGGCAGTGTCAAAAGATTTCCTAAGCCAAGGTAGACACTATCTACTGCTTTCCCCATGTCCACTGAACTGGTCACCTCACCAGAGAGGCTCTCTGGTTAGGATCCTTAAAAATTTGCGAATGACTTCTTTGTAAATCCATGCTGACTGCTTCCACTTACCTTCTTGTCCTTCTTGGTCTGGAAATGGTTTCCTGGAATAGTTGGTCCATCATCTTCCCAGGGCCTGTACCTGCCGTTCTCGAAGACAGGAGTGACATTTGCTTTCCCCCAGTCCTTGGAATGCCTCTCCCATGCCCTGTCAGCAGTGGAGAGTGGCCTTACGAGGCCGGCATCCAGCTCACTCAGCACTTGTGGGAGCATCCCATTAGGGTCAACATGTGTGACTTCTCCAGTTTGTTTCCTAACCTGGACCCTGTCACCTTCTTGATACTGGGAGGAGCACTGAGGAGGTGGGAAAATAATTGCACACCTTGTTTTGTGGTTTTGCTTTGCCCTTTACTAAGGACTCCCATTATTTTCTAGTTGTAGTGAAATCACGGTATTAAAATTATCACACAGTAATGTGTAATGTAAACCAGACTATGGAAATAAGCAAGGTACAAGCATTTACTCACAGAATCTAAAAAAGACAAGTGGTTAAGCTCTTTATCAGAAAAGTAGCAGTAAGGGAGAAAATGCAGAGTTTGATTCAAATGGGATTTTTTTTAATCCAGAGGGCATTTTGTCTTGACCATGTAGCCATTGGGAATTCATTCTTGTCACTGTGAATGAGACTGCTGCTGTGCAAGGGAGCCATTTGGGAACCTCAGTGTTTGGCAGGTTTCCCAGGCATCTTAGAATTTTTCTGTAAACTTACAGTTTCCTTCCTGTGAAGGAAGAAAAGGATGGTCAACGTTCCTTAGAGATACAAATATTCCTTTCACTGGCTAAATAACAACCCTCTGTGTCAATGAAGTAATAAAAACCTTTCTTCCTCTTCCCCCATTCCTCAACTGGTGTGTGGACCTCAGGCTGCAGTGTGCACCTGGCTGACAAAGTGTAATGGCGCAATGAAATTGTGTTAAGTGTTGTGCCAGGCTGCCTGCTGCTGGGTTCCTGAACTGAGGGAGCTCCAGGTAACCTTGTGGAGGGCTGTCTGAAAAATTGGTGGCATTTCTCAGCTCTTTATGCAACTGTATTTGCTGATGTGTTGCTCTGTTATTTGCCATTTAAGTCTCCTTAAGTGCTCTATTTGGATGACAAAAGTACACTTTGAAGGAAGTTATCACTTAAGTGCCTCTTGTAACTCCTCAGCCTGAATCATACTTATTTCTTGGAAATGTTCCTCTCCATTGATTGCATTAGGTTTCAATGAAAGCCGCTGGTGGCTGCACACCGTCAGAGCTGAAGATGGCTTTCTGCTATATTGTGATGATGTGCAAAATGCTGCTCTGCACCTTAGAGTTACAAGGACCATCCAGGTGAGAATATAATCATGTTACCACCTGTTAGAACTTCTGTAATGGTACCCATTTTGTGCTCAGTTTTCAGTCTGTTCGTATTACTTTTGTACTAAACACGTGTAGTTTTTCTTTTTAGCTCTCTGTGGTCTTGGGCACACAAATAATGCTGTTATCTAATAAAATGGTAATTAAATCTGTCACACCTGGCTGAAGGTTGGAGAAGGATAAACTCATCATTCTCACTTAAGCTGTTTTCTCTCTGCTTGCAGACAGGCTGGACCTGTGAGACCTGAGGGAAAAGGGCTGTTTGAAATGATAGAAAGAAGCCCAGCCTGGAGGTGGTGTGTCCCCTGCTAACATCCTGGCATGGAAAAGACATGAGAAGGGTGTGAATACAACATCTGCTTGTGAGCTCCAAGACACCTCTTCCTGTATGAGGAGACAAGTTACAGCTTTTGTGATGTTACTGTCTTCAGCATCTGGCACAGAAGGTGGTACCAGTCCAGCATTTCATAGTAAAGCTGATGTTGGCCTTTGATATGTAACTGAGGTACAGATGCCATTTTTATCTAGACTGCACTTGAAACAGATTTTCTTTCTAGAAATAGTAGTACTAAGGGAAATGGGTGTCAGTAAAAGGATTGAAGTTTGTACGTGGTACAACAATGAGTAAACAATACATTAAATGACTGCTCCTTGATTTAAATGACTGTTCTTGGACTAAAAAAAGCCTTTCAAGTTGAATAAGAAAATATTTTCAAGCCCTAAAATATGACAACAAATAGCAAAGTTGTAGGGTTTAAGGAAAAAACAGTAATGTGGATTGTGTATATGCTGCAGTAATTTAGAAGAACACAGAAGTATTAATTACCTAGGGAAAAATGGTATGAGCCAGTGACAGCTGAAAAGAACCTGGAAGGAAATGTTAATCATAAGGGAGATTACAGTTGCAGTAAACTTTCACTGTCTGTACAGTTGAATAGAAAGATGCTACAAATGCCTGCTTAATGTAGTCTAATAAAAAGATGAAAAACCATTAATGGGTAATAAAAAATTAATTTTATGTGATGTGACGTGAACACTGAGCCTGTCCCATATCATCAAGGTTTTTTTCAGTGTTTCTATAGCTATTGTAAAACTGTTTCAAATTAAATGAGTAACAGGATGTTTATTTTCTATTTCTTGAAATCAGCAAGGTAGTGGACATGAATTGAAGGCTTGACATGAGCCTCACCCAGTTAAGTCCTGCAGTGGGAACTGAATTAATTTGACACAGTTGTAGATCCTGGGCACAGACTGGTGGCAAAGCAGCTTTGTGGAGGCTGGTCTGGGGCCCTAATGGACAAGTGAAGGTATCCAACCACAATCTGGGCTCCATTAGAAGATCACACCTGAGCAGGGGCTAGGAGAGCAATCTCTCCTCTTTGTTCAGCACTTCCAGGAGTGCAGCTGAAACACTGTGCCCACTTCTGGGCTCCTGAAGATGAGATAAATGTGGAAACAAGTCCTGTGGAAGTTACTAGGGTGATCAGAAGGCTGGAATGGTTAACAGATCTTAATCCAGCTGTGGGTTGAGAAGATGCCAGGCTCATGGCAGTGGTACACAGTACTGCAAAGTTTGGTATCACTATTTCCACTATATGGAAGTGTTGCACCATATGATAAATAAAAATGGGGAAGTCAGTGCTGTGTGGCTGCACTTACCTGGACTCCCTGCACTGTGGAACCACTGGGGGGTTCCTGCTAATCATTTTGTTTCAGGAAGGGTGGATGCAGGGGACCCAGTCTGGGGAGTTCACTTGTGCTTTTAGGGATCTTAATCTTGCTATTCATAGAAAGAGCTATTCCGATATTAACACAGTAGAGCTGACAGATCCAGGAAAGTGAGGGAACTTTCAAACCTTTTAAATCTCCTGTGCAAGCTTTTCCAGATGGGTTGTCTCACCCAACTTAGTAAGGCCTTATTGAGCAAAACAAACTGTCTGCCAGCACAACCTTGACAGGTGGGAGGGGCTGGGACAGCACCTTCCCCCCTCCCCCACTGGATCATTGTATTCTGTGTAAGACATGCAGCTGCTCTAATGCCTAACAGGGCTTTCTTCCCCACATTCATATTCTCTGTTCTTGGCTAGGGAAAAGTCCGTATAAGTAAGAGCTCCAGGAAAAAAGACTTCTGGTCAGAAAGTGCGAGTTTGTCATACAGATCGAGATGTCACCACATGGGTAATCCTGTCCCCTCAAGCTCTGGTGGCCCATGCCCACACAATTGCAATGAATGCAGTTTTGGAGGAGGCACTCATCACCCTGGGTATGTGGCAATGTCTTCAGTTCCCATACACATGGTTTGGGTTCTCTCACCAGCAGAGCTGTGCCTTCCCTTAAGAGCAACAGACACACCAGAGGAGGGAGGCATTGTGAAGGTCTGACCCCTCTGATGTAACTGCACCAGTGACACCAGTAACTAATCAGAGGAGTTCCTTACAGTTCCTCTACAGTTCATGGAGGAAGTATTACAGAAATTTTTGGAGAAAGATTCAGTTGTAGGTACCTCACGTGACTGGTGACCTGACACCTTGCTGTGGAAGAGGTGACTTGAAATCATAAAATACCATCTTCTGCCTGGTCTCTTCCTCCTGGCTGCTATACTTGAGGTATCTGAGATTTCAGAGACTCTTTTTAAACCTTCATTTTTCCTGCTGCCTCAGTTCTGCTCAAATTTATAGTCTGTGGTGTCATTTGTCTATTTCAGGTTTTTTTTCCAAATGTGTCTTGGTTGTCCTTCACTCAAACATTTTAAGACACATTCAGAAGGGGAAAAATATTTTCCCTGTTTACATGGGACACAGAAAACTAAGAATTTTTAAGGATTCAGTGATGGGCTTGCAGTGCATGCCCATGCTGTGCCAGTAGCTTAGAAACACACGGCCTTTATAGTTCTCTTGCCTTCTTAAAAGACTGTATTATGGACTCCAGCAAACATAAACACACTGCTACAGGAATGCATCCTGTAGGGTATTCACTGCTCCCATGATCCTGGGCTGCCATGCCTCAGACTGACTGAAGGAAAGAGATGTTATACTGGCTGTTTTCCACTACTGTATGGAAAAGTAACTGAATTACAGCAGGTACAGAAAAGCAGAACATTTTAGGACAGCTCCTGTGCACTTGGAGCAGTTCTGGCTAGCTAAGATGGCAGCTGAATGCTGTGCTGTCTATTCCCCATATTGGAATGACTTTCTTAAATCCAGACTGACCAAAACCCATCTTGTTTTTGAAACTGGGTGCAGAAAGCACAAAAGACTTGTGACATGGTCAGCTGCATCACCCACCAACCTTCAGCACCTGTGAAAGAAGCCAGGAACAGCAGCACTGGTGATGGAGCAGTGAAGGTAAGGAATCTGAGCCTTTGGAACTGTTTGCTACCACTGCAGTTCATAGGAACTGCAGAACTGCTGGCAGCAAGAAGAAATGGAGCAAGTACTTCAAAGGTATTTCTCCACAGAGCCTAAAGAATTGTTTTTTATTATAGCTACTTTCTCTCCATCCTTTGTCCACCAGAACCTCTTCCAGCAATTGGATAGAAACCATACAATAAAAACAGACAAAACCCAGCTTCAAACCGCTTTTCATACACTTTTTATGCATTTTCTCAGGAGGGCTTCTGAATTTTATACTGCCAACTAAAAGAGAAAGATGGCTGCAAAATATCCATCCCTTAATCAAAGCATCATGAAATCCAGATGTCATTTCCATGTGCTGTAGAACTCCTCCTTCTCTCCCAAGTGCCTCAAGACAAAAAACAAAACAAACCCCCCAAATCAACAGCCTTTGACAAACTACTTGCCCTATCAACTCTTGGAGCATTATTAGACAGTTTTAGGTTAGACTGTACAACAGTTTCTAAGTAGCACCTCTATCATTTGGACATTTGTTCAAAACACGTTTTATCCCTGCCTTGAACAGCTCCAGCATTTCCCCCGGCAGGTACTGTACAGAGCACTCTGTGCTGTCACACGTCCTACGCCGGAGTAACTGGAAGGAGCAGCCACGTACATGAAAACTGCCACTCCAATATAAGGAAACATGAGTGTGCCCTTTCCTTATGCATCATCCAGGGTTATGCAGTGACTAAAATTTTTCAGCTACACAAAGTCCCAAGTGCTGGCAGTGACATACCTGATTCTCAGCCAGTGCTTTTCATGCATCTCTGGTGTTCACACTTAGCAAAATGAGGTATCTAATATATTTCAGAGAGGTGGAGGTATCAAGTCTGTTCAAAACCCAAACTTGTTAAAATATCATCAATACTGTTTGCAAAAACATAAGCAACTACTCTAAATCAAAACAGAAATGAGTATTTGTATGTCATGCTGCTGTTCTAGTTTTATATAGCTTAATGTGACATTCCACAAAACTCGTGTCCTTTGTTACTCATTTGGCATCTAAATATGAAAGATTTAAACTTCCAAGAACCAAAAATTAAAAACCGGTTAACTGGACTTCATATTAAAAAGTCACAGTTCTTAAAAGGATACTTCATACATCTGCATCATTTTGATGGTGAGCAGTCAAAATCCTGAAGAATTTATGCACAATAATTTTGCTAATAATATAGGCACATAGTGGCATGTAAACTACACATGACAACTAGAACAGCAAAGGCACGATCTGGTTTGGTTTTTCCTACCTTTCAAGATGTTGGTTAATTTACAAAGAAAAATATTCCATACTCCATGCTGAAGTATTACATTATCTTTTACAGCACAGGACCATTACAAAACTGCTGTAATCTGACAAAATGGGTAATTTAAATAATAATAATAACAATAAAATAAAATGATAGCAGCTTTTTGCACTGAGGAACTGAATTTCTGAATTAAAGGACAATGTGTGTTCTCTCATCTGTCAGGCTGAGAATATCTGACATTCTCCTATATCTTCTTGCCTACAAAAAGCACTGCCTGCACAATGAAGGTAGTTACAAGTTTTCTGGTTTGCTATTTTCAGCTTGTTTGTTTTCCCAGATGTCGCTTAAGACCTCAACAATTAAGATGTCTGTAAAACTACCAGTTGATTCTCTAATACAAAAGTAGGTTTAAACAGTGATTTAACCAGGAACCTGATTGCAACCCTCTATGAATTGAGCCTGTTCAGGTGTCTTCGTTCAAGCCTTCGACTGAACTCTTCTTCAAAGGGAATCACTCTAAGCCTAACTGCTGTCTCATTGAGAGACAGGAACAGGAGCAGTTTTAAACCAGAACACAGCCCTCAGCAACTTAAAAGTCAAACCTAAACCTTAAAAGTTGACCATTTTAAAGTGTAATTTCTGCCCATGGCTCAAATAATATGACAGTTCTGCATTTCACATAGAAATGTTAGAGTAAGTAGAAAACTTTAGTTTACAAATGAAAAAGATTATTAAAAAAGACTTTTCATGTAATTACCTTAAATAGTTCTTATATGCACCATTCCACATTGTGGAAAAGTTGAAATATGCAGTCTGGACTCCACAAGTTAAAGAAAAACAGAATTATATGTATTGGCACAAATACTTACATCTACATCTGTACAAAGTTAAAAAAGCTGACAACCCTGTCCCACCAGTGCAGCGTATTCAACTGCTCTCCAACACATACTTCCCTGTGACTGCCAACGAGCGACAGCAAGCTGGGAACTGAGTCTTAAGAGTGTGGTACCAAAAAGTTCCAAACTGCTTTGTCAGTCTCTGAACAGAGGAATCAGAAGAATATTCAAAGAAGGGTCAGTCCACTCGGCGTACTCAGAGGTCACTGCAGCTGCACTCGGTATGCTCCTATGAGCAGCTTTACCTGTAAAAGCAAACAAAGGTTTCCATATCAACGCTGCTCACAGGGAATCACTGTGTTAAACGCTCCGAGTGTAGGAAAGGCACAAGAAAAGGCACACAATTGCTTCTGACTGTGTAAGGAAAAAAGAGGAATTTACAAAATCCTTAATAAAATCTGTTTATAGTAGCCCTACTGAAATATCAATGGCTTGTAAAAGGACTCCAGTAGAATGCTGCTACACCAGGTGGTGTCTGAAAAAGTGAGTTCCTAATCTGAACTAAATAGACATATACTTCATCTGAATACACCTTTTTTCCCTTAAAATTTTTAAAACCCACAAAAAAAGATTTAAGAGTATAACTTTAGTGCAACTTTTAAATCTAAAGGTCTGGAAAATTCACTGGTGTGTTTTCTTAGGATAAAATAAATGCTACCAGAACGGGATTTATCTTGCAACATGTAGTGGGAAGCATTGCCCAAACCACCTGTAAAATGCAACAGACTATTTAAAAGCAGAGTGCATACCCTAGTAAATATTTCCAACATACAAGCAAAAACACGTATGCAATAAAAAAAAAAGAGAAGTCAACACTCCACGTATCTTTCAGTCATTAAATTCACAATATAGATGGAGAAAATGTTTAGCTGGAACATTTGTTTATCCTGGTGCATGAATTATTCTGACTGCAGTATAAAAGCATTTAATTATGACAGAACTAACCCTTGGCACTGTTCCCGAGTTCTGGCAATGTCACAGGACGGAACTGTAACTGATGGAAACTGGGATGAGGAAACAGTGGAAAATCCTTAGTTTTACATTTGCAACATACAGCTAGAAGCATTCAGACAAGGGAAGAGTTATTGTACCACAAATGGACATGCACATTTAATTTTGAGAACATTTTGTACCTTGGCAGTAGGAGCATCTGACAACCGTATGAAAAGCTTGTTAAGGCCTGCAGTAGGACTGAAGGAATAAATAAAGTGACTATCCTACAAGGAAAAAGAAAACGGACAAAGTTAATGGTAGGTTATGGCTGAAAGAGCTTATGTAAGGGGACTAACAGAACACGCTATGCTTTTTTTTGAAAGAACATTGTGTATGAACCTTTGAGGCAACCACTGAGAAAACAAAAGGAACTTCAAAATTAGAAACTTCATAGATTAAAAACCCCCAGAAATTAATCATTAGGACTTTGAGGTAGGTCATTAAGAAAATATTTAAGAACTTACTTGGGTCAAAAATGTGACACGCTTGGTCAATTAGAGAAGTGGCAAAGCCTTAAATTCAGAACTCTCACCAGCCTGCTCAAACCCTCAGTCTCAGAATTACAGAAGGCTGGAGGAGACCTCTCCAGGGCATCTAATCCAAACCCCTGCTCAAGCAGGGCCACCTAGAAGCAGGTTGTCCAGCACTATGTCCCTGACTTCTCAGTCATAAATTTTTATGGAATCAAGTACAAGCAAACCTTGTAGTTCTCTCCATATACGAAGAAAACTAAGTTTCATTTTAAGAAAAGCCTTATCATGATAAAAAAATATGCTTCATCATAATACTTTAAATTCAAATTACAGCACTGAGATTTCCCAGGCTGCTTCATGAAGACTTTATGAAGTAGTTTTACAGTCAATCAGTTATATGAAAAGATTTACCAAAAATACAGGGAGCTGGAATTTGTCGTTTAAAACCACAGCTTGTACACTGCATGGTCCACAGAGCCGAGCAACAACTTCTTTACCAAAGAAATTTGAATGGAAAACAAAGAGAAGAATTCCAGATCCTGAAAGGGAAGGCAATTGAGTTACATGAATTCGAAATGAGATCCATTATTTAGAACTGCCTACACTGAACCTTTGAAGACAGTTAGGTATAAATACATATAAATAAAAACTGTTATATGGTGTACATATATATTACCAAAGCAATATGCAAAAATCCCATTTCCCAAGCCAGTGAATCCAGAAAACAACTGGCTCTGTCACCAAGTTAAGGTCTTTTGACAGCAGAAATAACTTTATGTGGCTATTAGAAAGGAATGCCACATGGAAACAGCAATCTTCAGCACAGTTCACTGTGGTTTCAGGGTTACCTATAGAGAATTTATTTTGGAATTTAGAGTGTGGTTTGGGTCTAGTCAAGAGAACAGACAGCTGAGCACAGTCAATTATAGATCTTTATGAACTGCACTGAAAATCAAGAAGCAGCAACTTCAAATACCCACAAATGCCTTATTTGAATACTTAAACTTATATAAAGGTTTTTAATTATATAAAATAGGATACCTATAATCAAGAACTGAAAGATTTACACAACAACTCTGAACAACCAGAAAACTGAGCAGACATAACCACTTTCAATCTTAGTTTAAGTGGATTCTAATAGTCATCCTGATTTACCACTTTGAGAAAAATCAGTATCAGTAGATATTTCCCTGATACACTAATCAAAAATGACTTAGCTAAGCCAAGCAGCAGAGAATAGTATCTGAATTCCTGAAAGAATAAAGAAACATTCTCAAATACCTTGGGAATTTGATTCCCAGCTTTTTCAATGGGTTTGTGGGCAAAACTAAGTTGATTGCAGGCGCTTCCTTTCTCCTAGTATTTCTAGACTGCATTTGTTTCAGGGCAGGTTGAAAGTACATTCCAAGACTCCAGCACATGACTTACTGTCAATGAAACAAAAGGATCCACCACAAGATTTTCCCTAGTTATCTGGTAAGCCTAGATTTTCCTGAATCTTTAATTCTAAGGTAAAGGTAAACCTCTCCTTTCCTATTATGCCTGTCACTGAGCTAATGCAGCCCATGAACAGAAAGAAGCTGACACTCTGTATGTGGCAATTAAAAAAAAAAATCTTAAAAAAAAATACACACAAACCCTATCCATAATTCATCACAATGTAATTGCTCTCCCTATGCTTCATAATCAGAGCATTCTTAAGGTGAGGTACTGCAAACTCATACAAAAATAATTTTGTATAGGAGACACTTTAAGGCATCCTAAAACATATTGTTCTACCTTTTAAAAACAAACGGAACCCCCACCACAACAACAAACTCCTACCATCTGGTACATTTTGTGGAGGTTTATAGTTAAAATCCATAGAAAAGTCTGGCCCTTCACAGAGACGATGACATGCAATTGGGAACACTGGCTCCAGCAAAGCAAGGCGAGCTTCAAAATAATCCCTGATGGTATCTTCTGCTACTTTTGAGAGCCTGAAAGACCAAACAAATGAGGTCTGTACAGTAAATACAGTAAATTATACTGTAAATTCACACAGTAAATTATTTTACCAGACATAGGCTTGGTGAGAGCTAAAACACACACACAAAAACGAATTCCAGTTCACCTTTAGATTCCTGGTTTTTCAGGAGTGAATGCCTTCATCACTAGCATTTATGCATATATGAACCATAGGTCCCAATGCTTTGCTAATAAAGTATTTTATCAGCAATCTGTTTGTGAAATTCAACTATTGGGTCAAAAAAAAATAAAACATTAATACAAATGCACTACAGTAGATTAAAAAAATTAATCTACCTAGTCACATATTTTGAAGGCTTTTAACACAGAAAGATATCCCTGAAACATCAAAATATACCTGGTGGCTAAACAGACATCACCACTTCCCCCGCCTGACTGAATTATCAATTTGCCTGCAAGTACAATGTTAAAACAAACAAGTACATCCCTGTGTAATTTTACGGGCAATACTACCAGAAAAATACCGTTTCCAGTTAAACTCTGTGAATAACACAGTGAAAAAATAGCAATACTACCATGAAAATAGGCAGAGTAGGGATTTTGTTTGTTTTTTTGGGGATTAGGGAGGCAGGGGGAGCAAGCAGCCCAGCCTTCAAAGAGAGACAACATTAACCACCAGAGTCTGGCACCTTTGCAGGCAGGTTACTCAGTAATCCTTTTCAGAAAGCTGTTTTGTCAGAAATGGGTTTTAAATGCTTAAGCACAGCAAAGGTCCCACCTGTGGCAGCTTTGTAGCTTTTTCAGTTGTTATTCAAAACACACTTCCCTGCCTTGCTGAGACTATCATCTGCAGAATCTAAAACTTCAGTGTTTCACTGGAAAGAAACCACAAGAACTGCCATATTAAATATGAGAAATTAAACAGTCATCCTTTTTTGGTATACTGTCCACTTTTCCAGCAATCTGATTTAGGAGCCATTCAAAACTAGAAACTGCAGCCAAATCACATCTCCTTAGATCGACTTAATCCCTTCTAAAATCCCATGTAATCGTCACCACAGCATTCTGCAACAATGAGATCCATGATTCAGTTTTGCTGTGCAAAGATATTCCTCCATGTCAAACCTATCACTAGACCATTTAGTGGGATGGCCCACAAAACCTGTTTCATGACTTTGGGTTATTTTCTGTTGTTGTTTCCTGATTTTAGATTTTGACCTTTTAATCATTTTATTTTCAGCTCCACTACTACTATATTGTCCTCCTTTCTGTCTGACAGAAAGGACTGAACTAGTATTTTCAGGTAATGAGTCTAAAAGCTTCCTGAATAAGCAGGAGCTGTGTAATTCCCTGTATAGTTCACATTACCACAGTGATACCCCCAGGACATCACTTTGCAATCATCAATATTTAGTTTCAACTGCCACTTCACTGGCAAAATTACGTGGCCAAGATCTTCCAAAACTCATTATTTAGATCAGACAAAACTGAAGGTGGCAGATGTCAAATAGGAAACAAACCGGAAAAGGCATCAAATAGTGAATGAGTGACAAAGTCTCAATACGCTGAACAGCGGATATCAGATCACTTATCTGCATGCTCACTGCTGCTTTCAAAACCTAAAGTAACAAATCATGATTTGCTTCCCTAGGCAAGAATCAGCATACTCCACCCACTTCAGCTGCCCCTGCTCACTTTAACAAGTCTGAAAAATAATTAATAGCTTTCATGCTTTTAGCACTTTTTTTTCTATTTAGCCTTCTACAAGAATAAAGCATTCCTTCTAGTGTTCATCTGCACAGAAGAGAAGTTTGATGCAGTGATCTACAGTATCTCAGACAAACTTTACTGGGCATTAAAACACCGCATCCCAATACTTCCCTCCTAGTATGAAACTGGATCCAAACTTCAGCAAAAATCAGTAGCACAAAACCTAGCTGAAAACCAACCACTTCTGGTGCATCTCCGAGATCAGTACTGGCTCTGGTCCTGTTTAACATCTTCATTTATGACTTGGAGGATAGTGCAGTGAATCTGCAGCACACTGGCAGATGAGACAAAACCGGGAGGAGTGGCTGATACCCTCTTGTGTATTTCTGTCATCCACAAGAGACTATGGGATGGCAGGAACCTCATGATGTCCAGATATCTTTAGGAAGTTTCCAAGGATGGAGCTCTCATAACCTCCCTGCGCAGCCTATGCCAGTGCTCCATCACCCTCAACAGGAAAAATGTACTTCCTGATGCTCACAGGTAGCCTCTTGTGTTATAGCTTGTGTCCACTGCCTGTTGTCCAGTCACTGGGAATCACTGAAAGCAACCTGATTCCATCCCCTTTAGCCTGTCACTTAGGTGCTTTTTGATAGGTTGACCATCATACAGGCAGTTTCGGTAAAGACGGATTTAAGTCAGGTGATGGGAAACACAAGAGATCTGAGGCAAAAAACAACCAGGGCTTGCTAAACACTAGAAGAGAGTATGTTTGGACTGCAAACTACTAGATAGATTGTCTTAGATTACATAGATGAATCATTAGGACTACATCATCATGAAACAAGATAAAAATCCTGCAGTGAGACAGTGCTCTTCAGCACTAACTATGCATTCATGGCAAAATCTGAACCATTGCAGAAGCCCTGAGACCCTCCCTGAGTCTTTTTTAAGTTTAGAGATTGCAGTTATAATGTTCTGCCCTAATAGATTAACTATCTGTATTCCTCCAAATGGATACTTGAAGAGTTGCTCCTTCTCTGTTTGTCTTGGTTTAGCTCAGTGTATTCTTACATGACCATATGACATAAACACTTCACATGTCACATACGCTGCACTGCTCTTTAGTTATTCTGAATGATGATGACGATGATGATTTCCCATCACCTGCTGGCATGAAAACTATCCCTGGCACTTTCAGCTCACAGCTGACATTTAAAGGTCCAACAGCACCCCAACTGCCTGCACTGACTTTTCATGGTGTGTGTTTGGTGTCATTTCATTTTTTCCTATGCTTTCTAGCAAGGTATTTTATTTGGCATTCCCTAATTAGAGTTTACATTCAACAGTCCAGTGCTTACACACTTCCAAGTTTTCACAACTGCTGTACTTCTGGTTTAAGGAATGTTTCACTTCTAGTAATTACTTCTTCCTCCTTTCCATGTCTTTACTCAGTGTTTGCACAAGTGTACGCTAATTCTGTTAGCTCACATAATTTTAATTTCACATGATTTATTAGTCAGCTTTCTGCCCAAATCAGATCTGTTTTCTTTCCTGACATTTTCCCCTATTTTGCTTGACTTAAACCAAAGTTATGACATGCCCAGTATTGTAAACTTCACCAGAACAAACTTCCAAGTCCAGTTTACTCACGTTTCCAAGTGGCTCCTGAGCTGCTCATACACCAGTACGTTATTGCATTGTTTAGCAAAGTGCATGGCGCTGTTCTGATGCTTGGACAAAATGTTGCAGTCTGCTCCGCTTTCAATCATGAGCCGCACTATATCAGAATTCCCTCTTTTACAAGCCTGTGTGGAAAGGGAGAAGGTGGAAGGACAAAAAACAATGACAAACCTGTTAGAACAGAGCATAACGCGAGAGTAAGCAGAACTGAATTAAATCCAAAATTAGTTACAAGTCAGAAGTTTAACTGTTTGCTCTGTGAATGGTAACACAACTTGAAACTTGGGAACACACTCCATAAATAATTTATCTTTATCCAGGCAATACTGCACACCCAATCCTACAGAAGCAGCACCACTCAGGATTACCAAGCAGACATAATTAGGAAAAAAAAATAGATAAAGCAAACCCCAAAAGGTCTGTAAAAACATCTGATCTTCTGGAGTTCAGTAACTGTAAATTTTCTTGCAATTGTTTACCTGAGTAAATATGTTTCTGTAGAACTATTAAGAAATTATTAAAGTAACATTTCCAAGTGCCTGATTTTCTAGGCATCTCAGTTTAAAATGGTACTCTGGGCGTGCAGTAAATTTACAGAATTTGTCCCAGACTGGTATGTAGCTATGTCAGGCAGCCACTGTTATCCACTGTGCAAGTGTTCAAGGCTGTTCACTGTTACAGCAAGAATTTCAGGGTACATGAACCAATTACTTAACAGAAGCACAGGAAAATCGAAAAAAGTTTTACTTTGAAAAATGCAAACACATGCTCTTGGTTAATTGTTTTCAAACACTTCACTCAGATAAATTAGGGAAAGGCACTAGACACATAAACTTTCTATCTTTGTATGGCCTTTCAGAAGTCAGCTTCTGAAATTTATCTCTGCTCTGAACTTCGATCTGTGCCTTCAATCCATAATCTTCCATAAACAGAATAACCCACCTTCCTCAAACAAAAAAACCCAGAAAAATCTCACACCATCTGACAGAAATGAATTGACTACTAAGACTTTTTATTTTAAAAAATGTATGATCAAACTCCTAGAAATAAATAAGAGTGACTTGATAAATACATTGCTATGTTTATCCACATAGGGCTAACCTTGTTCAAGTAAACTACTGGAAATGAAGATCCTATTCTTTGCATCTGCATGGCAAAACAAACACCCGGAATAAGTCACTGTAGGCTGCTAATTGGTGTGAACAGCTGTGAATCAAATACTAATAAAAACTTCAAAAACAATGAAGGTCAAGACTGAGGTTCATGGAAGTAGCCAAATTATGAAGTGATTTTGGATTGAAGTGGCTGAGGAAACCACAAGTGAGTTGTTGTCTTCAGAGAAAATGCAAAATCCCCACACTTGTTAAGCCTCACAGAAGGCAGAACAGAAACAATACCCCACTGCCTGGACAGAAAAGCTCCTGTAACCTCTTCGCTAAACAAACTACACAAACAGCCTACATATAAATACAGCAAGTTTATCCAAAGGGGAACTATGGTGAAATTCATTGACATAAAGAAAAAAATATTAAAAGCACAGACTGTTTAAAGAGTATTAGAATCTTCCCAATACAATAACAACAAAACAAAACAAAACAAAAATTCTTTTGTGACTGGGGAGTTACAGTGCAGAACAGGCCGTGGGAATTAGACTGCAAATTGGCTATTCCTTGCAATAAAACAGCAAGTGTCAACCACAGCAACACACAAGTGAAAGATTTTCCTTTCTGGAATTATTCTCTTCCTTCGAACAATCTGATTATCTCAGCTGGAAGACCACATTTGCATTTCTTCGAGGCAAAAACGGAAGAGGATGATGCGCCACATTTAGCATTGCATGCTGTGATTATTGTTTAGATACTACAGTATATTAAAGAAACGCATTAGAACGCTGCTTAGAGTACTTGTGAATAGTATTTTTATTTCAAATATGGTACATGTTCCTGAAATGAATTCTACAGTAAGTTTTTACGTTTTATTAGTTTGTGAAAAGTATTATTATTAAACCATGTAAGGACAAACACCGAATTTACCTTCATTAAGGCAGTTTCACCACTGCTCTGCTGCATGTTCACATATGCTCCAGCTTCCAGAAGAATAGCTACTGTTGTTAAAAAATTCTGGAAAAAAAACCCCAAACCAAAACCACAACACAATTAAGTAAAAAATACTCTGATTTTGTTTCAGAATATAAAATTACATTTACTTAAAATTCATCCATAAAATTCAATTAACACAAATGACACTGTTCTCCCACAGCTAATAAAGAGCAATTCAGACTCAGGCAAGCGGATAGAGCGAATTATTTACAATTCTTAGTTTCTTCTAAATCTTGAAATAATAAACATTGCAGGAAGAAAGCAGTATTTTCATCAGCCACCAAAATGGAATGAGGCTCCCTTCTGGCCTTCTGTCTACTGTATGTGGGAAAGCACATGGACCAGCCTGAACAGAAGAGTGTACCCATGAAACTCATAACTTGCTCTAACATACTGGTTCAGTTGGTCTTAGTGTGGGAAGAGCTTGCCACTGTGTCCATCGCCCAATTACTTTAAAATAGCAAACCCTGTTTAATCAGAGATTTTCTTTCTCAGTCTCTCCAGTTTGGATCCTGTGTGGCCAGAGATCATAGCAAGCAATTCCAGCACAGGAACTTCAGCTCTCATAACAGACAAAACAATCAGAGATACCCCCTGCCTCCACTTTTCCTCTATGATATTCTCTGCTCAGGGCAGGGTTTGTGATCAGAACTTATTTACACTACAATAACCACAGCTGCTGAAATTATACATTTAAGGTCACTCTGCTGTATCTTGCTAACTACTTTTTAGGCATCATCCCAAATTCAAAAATTGTATACCACCTTTAAACATAAGTAAAAGAGCCCAGAACCCCACATACAACAAAAAGCAAGCCAACCTTTTCAGCTGCATGTATCAATGCAGTTGTTCCATTTTTCTGTCTACCATTAACTTTAGCTCCTTTCCTGATGAGAACCCGCAAAAGGTCATCGTGGCCTCCAGCAGCAGCAAGCATTACCAGGGTCATTCCACTTGCGTCCTGTAACAAGAATCATTTAATCAAAATAATAAAATACCCAAATACTTGAAGATAAATCAAAACTGCAAGACAAAAATTGCAAGTGCATCAACAGGTTTCACAAAGATTTTCCTCCCTGGCAGAAGAATTCACACATACGTGGCTGCCAGATACCAGCAAACTATCACCTCCCACTTCTCTAGTCCGCAGGTCTCTTACTCTGAGATCCATAATCTGCAAAATCCGTAACATTCTGAGGACCAGACCAAGAAGCAGGAAAACCAGAATGAACCAGGGAGAAAGGCTGTAAGATATTTGAGGGTGGGGAAGACAGCAAGACTGTAGGAAACAGAAGTCAGCATTCCTGGAGAAAAACCACTATGGCTCAAGTCAGCTGCTACCACAACACTGCTTTTTGATTTTATCAAAATTTAAGTACAAAGACACTTTGTGACCAGCCAGTCTCCTCACTCATTCCTACATTTTTCACCAAACCCTACAATTCACAGAACACATGCTGGCCTCAGTAGCTCATTTGGCATCTTTCCTACTACACTGCAGAAGTCTTAGTGTAATGTAGAGTTCTTAAAATGCTACATAATACAACTACACAAGATCACCAGTGAAAATACTGGTATTAGAGATTTTAAAACTCAAAAATTGAACTACAGTACTATTTAACAGGAAAATAGATCCTTGAAAGTAAACACTGCAAGAACACAGCTGATGACAAACCATCAGAAAAGTAATTATGAAGTGGTCCCAGTGTGTCAAACAACTTCCAGGTTTTTAGGGTTTTTTTAGATTTTTGGTTCCCATGTATAATGCTTTACACAGTTTAGCCACTTGAACTGATGGTTATCATTCCTTATAGCATGCAGAGTTCCACATTTAGTCACTTAAATGCACTGAGCAAGTTGGCCGGCAAGCTACGAGGATAGTTCTATCAAACTTCATTTCTTCTTGGAAGAAATACATAACAAATACTAAAACTGCCACATCTGTGCTCCTTTTTGACACCTTGTGCTTTTTTACCTAGGTGAGATGGAAATCTGCTACAACACAAGAGGGGAAAGCTTTTCAAACAAATCAAAATTTGTATTCTTCCCTCCTACTGCCTTCCAATACTTCTATCACAAAAAAATTACCTCTTGATCCAGATTATATTCCTCATTTGAAGAAAGCGCCATTTTCACTGTCATGTAGTCTCCACTTTTAACAGCATCCCTCAGGAGAGCTAGAAAATAAATTCAATGCCATTATAGGGTATTTCCCTTTGAAATGTCAGCTAAGAAATACACCTTCTTCCCAGAAAATACTCACTGCTTGATATTGGTTCTGTTGATACATGATTCTCATCTTCTCCATCGAGATGCTTCTGGAATTCTTCTAGTGTCAGCCATTCTAACTGCATGTCCATACCCAAACTCAGGACTTGCTGCTTGCCATCTATCATGCATTTAATTTTGTGGAAGAAAAAAAAAAGTAAAATAAGTAACAAATTGTAAATTTTCAAGCTATTCAGTGCTTACCCTTGCTTCAATGATCAGCAGCTTAACATAGTACTACTGCTACTTCTCATTCACCTAAACTCTGGCAGTGAGGAAATGGCTCTCAGTAGCAAAGGCTACATTACAAACAAACACAGAATGCTTTTACTTGAAAGAAACTGTTCATTTGTTGTAATAAATACGGCTCAAGTGATTAAAGGAAGGCGAACACTCCATTACTGTAGTAGCAGTAACACTGGAAACACATCAAAAAGATATCAGTGAGTGTCAAAAGAAAACTTCATTTCAGCCCCCTGCAGAGACAAGAACTGAAGCACTAGAGACGCAAGCAGGAGAGGAGAAAATATTAACTACCAAGTCGTTGTGTGTCCATCTGACACACAACCACTACTTCTCAATCACTTTCCACAGCAAGGTAAGTTCATGTGTCTGTTTCATCTATTTCTCCTCTCCTTGTACACCTTGCTCTTTTAATTCTTCTATATATTTATATTCTAGCAAAGATTCTTATCTTTTGCAGTTCTTCTCATAATATTAACTTCTTTTTCTTCTGAAGTTACATTAAACAACTCAAATGCACTTTTGATATCCTTAAAGCCTAGAATATCAAGACAGTTACCAAGAGTGACTACTTGAGCCACTAAAGACTATTACGTAACAAAGTTTAAGTAAATGACCAGCATCCATTTAGAAAAGATCTCCTTCCATAAGTAAATCACCTTGGAGCACAGAAGCAAGCTTAAGAGAACACAAAAGTCAGGAAGAGCTAGTCCACCTCCACCTACCCTGTCAAGTCTGAGTTCTGACTGCCTTCAACATGGTACCATCTTCCTTTTAAGAAATGAAGTTTATAATTATGCATAAATTAGTACTTCTAAAATATGGTTCAGTATCTGTGCTGACCAGACGAAGGGCATGTGCTGCATAGAAACAATAATTAATCATTCTGTTTCCTACTACTTTTCTTAAGCACTGTAAGCATCTGTGCCACGTCCAGAAAAAGATGTTTCTCTAGCAATAACCGTTTCAAGCATCACAGCATCTTCTATATCCATTCATAATTATCAAAGGTGCAGCCACCTAGTTTTCCTCAGTTCATTGTCATCAAACTAGTGAAGGAATTTATCCTGAAAAAAGTAATCCAGCGTAGTACTGAAATCAAGAGTAGTAACATTAATAACCCATTATACTATTAAGAATAGAAACAGAACCTAGACATTTTTCATTGTGTCATATCATCCAGTTCTGGTCATAAGGGCTGTATAATTCATCCTTGAGGCTAAAGCAGAAGGCAAGATGTTTGTCTGATAGGAATCTCTACTAGTTTTTCTGAACATAAAAAAGCTTATATGCATGGTATCGTCAGAACACTTCTGAAAATAGCCAACAGCTGGATGAATTCCTCTTTAAAAAAAAAAATTACTATTACGTGCCAGAGAAGCACAGTTGTCAATATTAAATTTAAAAGGACAAAATCTTGACATGTCTACAAAAACATCAAAGACTTCTATATATTTCCATGCTTCATATATGAAGCATATTTAGCAAAGCCATCAAACAGAAGACTTTTGCTTCCTAAAATAAAAGCAGAATTCCTTGTTTCTGGTGTGCGTGTGTGTCTATTACAAAACAATACAATGTCTGCCCTTGTAGAACTAAGAGGAGAATGCCCTGAAGGGTTCATTCCCTTCTCTGTTTTTAGCAATTAGCACTTACTTTTTAGGCCCTTCTGTTCTTTTCTGCTTTTTTCTTCTTTTTCAGACTCTTTTTTTTGAGATTTTTCTTTAATTTCAGTTTTCTTTACTTCTTTTTCCTAAAATTGATAAAAGATCAAATTTCATTGTTAGAGAAAAAAAGGAAAATAAACTCCTTTCACCACTCCAACAATAAAGTATATTTACAGTTAATGCTACTGAAACCTGTATGCAACAGACTTGTAGAAATTCCTAAGAATTAAAGAGGTGAGACAGGAGTTAAGTCTGCGAAAGCTTCTTCCCTAACAGAAGAATTATTTCCTGAACATAATAACTTCATATTTCTACTGCATCCCAGCCATGCAAGTTGCTTTATGGAATGAGCTGCAGATATAACAAAACCAGCATTCTGAAGGGAATTCAAAACTGTGAACTTTTTGTTTGTTCCAAATACTGAACCTGAAGAGAATTCTAAAGCATTTAACAATTTTGCAGCACCAACCTCAACCTAGAAAACTTGACATTTGGACACAAAATGTTCCAAGTTTTCCAATTTACACACACAGAACATTATGGCAACAGCAATTTATGAAAAACAGACACTCAGAAAAATCCACCCAAACTCACCCATATCCACACAGAAGTTCAAGCTTATCAATATCTAATATCACAGAAGAAATTTATTGTAGATATATAATATATATAATTTGGTGTATCATTACGTATTAGCAGAGCTGAGACATTTTAACATTTTTCTCACTGCCTCCCTTTCCTCTGCAAACCTCAGCTTCTGATCACTGACGTGATTAATGGTAACACAGGCAGCTGTTAATCCTGGCAGATGCTCAGTATTTAAGAGGAAATCCATAACTTACTAAAGGGACTACCAGATATTTGCTACAGTGGGACTGTTAAAATCAGAAATCCTGAATTCTATTCCAGATTTCTAGTACTGATCAGATGCACCACATAACGCATTTATTTTTGGAGGTAAATGAAATGGAAGCGGTGGTTCAGCATGCAAACTGACCCCAAACAGAAAATACTGTGTTACTGACATTACTCCTGTTCTATAAGCAGAGTTACATAAGGCAAGACAGGTAGCTGAAATATACCAGTTGACTTTGAAAAGTATTAATTGCTTGGGCCAACAATTTAGTGAACAAAAAAAAACCCTGCAGAACTCTAGACCAAACCGACCCATGCAAGTCCATAGCTGCTCCACAGTATAACTAACCAGTTCCAGAAAACACTGTTTAAGCCTTCTAGACTCAGAAGCAGCAAAGAGCAGAATGCGCCCCTTGCTTTCCTAGTACCTCAGAGCATGACCTTCCAAGGAGCACAACCACAAGAAAAGCATACAGAAAATTTCCTGAGAATGCTGAAAGGAGAGCCGTAAGCAAACCCACTGCTGTCGTTTTGTTCATGGACAATGTGACAGGATTTTTATACTACTGGTAAATAGAACAGAATTCCAAAGATTTTTCCTGTTCTTGTCTCTCTCTTACAAACACTATAGCCTTGAACTATAAGTAAAATATTTGGGCAATAAAGAACCATACCACTTTAGCTAATTAAACAGCCTTCTGAAAGTGGCCTATGCCTCAGAGTAATTCTTTGTTTTCCAGAGCTTTCACCACTAAGATCCTGCAAAAACACTCTTTTGTGTAGCTCTGCTCTAAGATTATGCCATGTAATTCTCTATCCCCAAAACAACTTATTTAAGGTGACCTACTCCACACACACAATAATCATAAGCAGAAAACCACTGCTGAAGCTACAGAAGAAACTTTCCACCGTGGAATTATGGCCTCAGAAGTGGGATACAGTCCAGTAAGTATCAAGGTGTCTTGGCTGCAATCCTGTTAAAGCAGAACATGGTTTCTCTGAGCAGTCAACATTTTATGAACTGCAAACTGTATTAGAACAGTCTGAAGCAGCTGAAAGAAACGATATTCCTAGAAACATTACAAACAAGTTGACTTTTGTCAATTTCTTTTTCTTTTGCCTTTACAATACTGCTTTTCTCACAACAGTACTGTACTAAATAAGGAAAAATAAATATTCTGGTATTTGCTTAGCTCATTTCTTACAACAGATACAGCATTTCTATTTAATATGAAACCATGTCATAAAACTAAGCATTTTCTACAAGCACTCCAGGAATTCTAACAAGACAAGTCTGCTGCACAAGCACCTGGGAGACCTGGGCTTTAGAAGTGATTTCAGCATTCCAGTTCTCAGGTAGGTGCTACCACATGTAAGCCATAATAGAACGGCCGGCATCTCAGAGAGTAAGTGTGCTGCTCAAGACTGTTCTGACTTACTATGCAAGGAGAAAAAAGTCAAACTGAGGAAACTCTTGAAGGTGGGCACGAACAAAGCTAAAAACAACAGCATGCTTTGCAAGAATAGGAAACTTCATTCTAAGAAGACATAATAAATGGGAGAAATTTATCCCTTCACATTTAAATACGCCTTCCTCTCCTAAAGCATTCCCCCCTAAAAGTGTTCAGAATCCAGAAATTTTCCAGTCTCACTTACACATTGTGCAGTGAGTGTTTAAGTTCCTGCAGCTCAGTACCTTTCCAATTTGTACTTTTCTCTTTGCTATCATGAACAGTCATGGTTTGAGGCATCTGTACCTCAAAGATGACTGATTTTATCCCCAGTTCCCACCCTAATACCATAACCATGCTCACCTCCACAGGTGGATCAGTGGACTTGCACACCCTTTCATCAGCACTCAATTTCAAACCCTTCTGCACTGGTGAAGGAGCAGGTGACACTTTCTCCAACTCTCCTGGTAGTTTTTCTTGACCTGTTTGCTTTTTGTGCATGCTTTTCTTCTCTAAATAAGTATCTTGAATTTCTGCTTTCCCACCTTCTTCTCTACGGTCTTCTGTTTTCTGATTTTTTTTCTTCTTTCTTTTAACCTTAGCATCAGTACTATCATCTTCATTACTTGCTGATCCATCAAGATACCTATCAGTAATGGCATCTTTTTCATCAACTTCTTGTTCCAATCTCTCTTCCCCACTTACTACCTTTTGCTTCTCATCCTTATTTTCAGAATTTAAGTTTGAATTTTCATTATCAGTTCCTTGAGAAAATGTATCATCTACAGTGCTTGACTCTGAGTCAAACTGAACATCTCCATGCTTCTCCTTCTGTGATAGTTTATTTTCTTTAGAATCTTCTTTAGATTTTATTTTTATATCTTTAACTTCTCCCTTCTTTTTCTTGGTTTCTTTAGTATCTTCTTTCCTTTGCTTCTTTGGGTCCTTAGAATCCTCCTTGGTTTCTGAAGTCCTTTTTTTTGGCTTTGAATCTAAAACCAAAGTATCTGAGGAATTTTCACATTCTGTTTTGGGTTTGTCTTTGACTTTTGCAGACTTAGATTTTTTCTTCTTCAGGTCATCTGGACTTCTATCCTCTCCATCTTTTGACTTCTTCTTTTTCTTCTTCGGTGAAACATCATCTTTTGTTTCACTTTGACAGTCACTGTCTGATTCTGCTTCAAATATATCATCATTTAGAGATAGTTTCTAAAAGGTAAAGAAAAAAAATTAAGGTATTTCTTTCTCCAATAAACTATCACTTTGGTACAAAGTATACAAAAATGGCAGAGGCTGTGCTTGGGAAAAGCAGATTTTTAAGCACTTTAACTTTTGATCCCTGCCAAGATTATTCCTCATTGCCAAATTGCAAAATGTGTAATTACAATTCTAGCTTACTTGCCTAAATTACATTACTAACTGCTTGGATAAGAATCAATACATAAACAATTCAAGTAAACCAATTATACATCCGACAACCAGATTCCAGAACAGAACAAAATCTGAGCTATTTTACATGAAAAATAATTGATCTGATTTTGTACGGTTTACCTACACATTTACCAGAAGCAGTTTTACAAAAGGATCCTTACGTTGCTTTTTCAAACTAACTGAGCAGTTAAAAAGAAGAAAAGGAAAAGCCATACACTGCCTTCTTGCAACTTATTTTTCTGTATTCCTCTCTTACCAAACCTAATGATAACATGTAAAAACTCACTGATCTCCTACAGAAAGCAGGAGGGTGATCAGAACAGTGTGGCCAGCTTCAGTGACAGGACAATATGCATGTGGGTAAGGAAAGGGGGTTACTGATGTTCTCAAAAACTAACTAAAATGACCATACATTACTTATACAGTCCCATTAAAAATGGAAATGAAGTTTAGATAGATTCAGTCTACCAGCAAACTTGTCAGTTAACAAAAAAACCCTATCAGCAACAATATTAAGTTTCACAAGAAACAAAACAGTTTTAGATGAGATTCTGTAAGTCTTCATAAGTCCACATTTCAAATGCCTTCCCTTCTCCCCTCTTCTCATTAGCAGAGTCTAGATAATGACTACGTCTTCAAAATAAGATACTGAAAGGTAAAACACACCTGTATGTCTTTTTTAACAGGTTTAGGCTTATTATCCACAACTTTTTTTCTGAATTCAAGCAGCACTTCTTTGCAGTCTTCCAAATGAACCTCTGGTTCCCAGGTATCATCATCAGAGGTGTATCCTTTCCACCGTACTTTATAGAGAATTTTACCCTGTAAGAAAAGACCACAGCATTTAATGCAATATAGCACAGTATTGCACCTATTCAGTTCTTGGGGATCTCGGTGGATACATCATTTTGTCTATACAGAAGTCAGTATTTCTGTAGTTGGAATAGTCTTATCCAAAAATACTTGCAGTATATAACATTTGTTCAGAACCACAGCTATAATGTACAAATCATAAATTCACAGTCTTTTTATCAGAATGCATTTTCTGACACTTATGAAACTCGTTTAAAAAAAAAAAGTTGTAATATTTCCTCTATAAAAATTGCAAGCTTGATTTTTTTCTCTTTGCTGAAGAACTTGATATAAATTTTCACCAAGTTTTATACTGGAGTTTATAATTTATGCTATATTTGTAATCAATTCTATTTTTTATAAACTGAAATACCAACAATTAGGAAAAAAACCCCAGCAATGGGAGATCAAGTTAAACCTGGATGCTGCTGGCCTTCTTTGCTGCAAGAACTGCTGACTCATGTTCAACTTACTTGTCTATGGGGACTCCCAGCTCCTTTCCTGCAAATCTACCTCCTAGCCAGCTGGACTCTCACCTGCCTGGTGGCACAGGGTTATTTCATTCCAGATGCAGGACTTCTCTTAGCTGCAGAGTTAGGTACACCCTTGTAACTAAGGTACAAAATGAGCTACAAGTCCTTTTCCCATTAACTGAGAAAGCTGCATAAAATAAAGTCTAATGCAAATGCAAAACCATTTGGCTGTTGAATGACTACATCCCATACATGGAAAGTGACAGAAAAATGCAGCTTACAGTGATACAAAAATTCAGCTTAAGTGAAGATAGAAGATTGATTCTCACATGAAAGAGGCACAACCTTACACTCACCTATCAACACTGGTTTACTCAATATTGTATTTTTTCCTTTGTTATCACTTAGAAATAATAGAATGGTTCCAAGCATTTTTATACTGCTCTAGCTACTGTGAGAACTAGTGATGGGCTAGAACCAACTCATATGGAAAGGGGTAGCACCATGACATTAAACAGCAGAGTTGAAGTTTCCCACTTCCACTGGGGAACATCCCAACTTGCACCAGAGCCTGTTGTTTTAGTGTAATTGAGGTGCAGTATGAAAGGCTTTCAAGATACACTGACTGAGCGAATACACTTCCAAACTTCCACTGCTTGTTCTCTTAAGCAGGACAGATCAATGTTTTATTTATCCACAGGTCTAACTCCCCAGCCCAATCCCAATCCAGGAGTGCTGTTTCTCATTCTACCACTACTACCAGGCCCAGTAACAGCAGGACTGTGTGTGAGAAGAGCTTCCCTGTGTGGGGACTGTCGCTTCTGTTCTGCGACACAGCAACACCCCAACCAGCCTCACCTCGCGCTGGACAGTGGCTGATTCAGTCTGTGGCGACACACGGCTTTTCCCAGCCATTTTGGAAGTTAGAACCGAGTGCGAGTTCCTGCCTTGCCCTGCACTTGTGAAGCCCAGGAGCACAGACCCTGCTACAGAGCAATGGACAAGGAGCTCACCAAAGCCAAATCAACATGCACTGACCACACGCTGAAGCTAAGCGCACTGACCCAGCTCGGAAAACTCAAGCACAGAGAGCTCAGAACCTGCTGCGGAACAGGCTGCTTGGAGGAGAGTGGAAAAGAGACTCCCTGTTACCAGCACGTGCCAATGACATTTTTAAGAGATGGCACTTGATGTATTCCAGTACTCTTTAATGGTATGTCTCACCACAACCCCTATCACCCAAACTTACAGATTTTAGGTTCCATCACTTGGGGCATGGTGGGGGAAGGAATCCTCTCATTTTCAAGCCTGACTTATGTTGACCAACACTTCATAGAGGCAAACCTATAAATATCATATTACCCTGAAAGCATAACACAATCTTCAGACATCAACATATTTCAGCTAAGATGCAACTTAATAACATCACAAAATTCGAAGAAATTGCTGATCTGAAGGTTCTCCAGCCTAAGAGCTTCAAGACTCTTATGTTTGATATGGGAGTGGCAGAATTTTATAATGTCATGAACCTGACTGAAGCCTAAAATAAAAACCATAAATTAGTTAAATTAAAAATTTTTCAAGGACTTCATCCAGTACAGGTTGCTTTCAAATAAAGAAATTAACGTCTGGCATTTCAGTTTACACAACGCCAAGATCAGTACAGCTCGTTATTTTAATTAGAAGCAGTCTCTCTTATTTTAGGTCTTCCCCCGTTTCGTAACCCAGTCCCACACAATATACCCTGAAGACACCTCTAAGTTCTCAGTTATATTCAACCCTGCCCATTTCTGCACTACAACATTTTTCATCAAAACAGTACCGCAGCTCAGCCCTAAGAGCTGAGAGTAATTAACAATGTAGACAAGAAACACCAACTTAGTAAAGACATGTATTTGGCTGAGGAGATTGAATCTGGAGTAAGGGACAAAAAGCCTCCTTGCACAACTGTGCACAACATGATTTAGATCGCCATTGTAACGGGATTACTCTTTTCGCGTGGTTTCGCCCACTGAAAGAGACCCGCGCACTCACCCCCTCGGTCTTCACGTCAAGGATCTTCTCCACCTCGAACACGTCCTCCCCCTCCTC